>RJWK010031661.1:0-24098 GCA_004363435.1 Platanista minor | reverse complement strand
GTAAATGGAAATCAAAAGAAACCTGGAGTAGCAATACCCATATCAGATAAAACAGACTTTAAAATAAAGAATATTACAAGAGATAAGGAAGGACACTACATAATCAGCAGGGAATCAATCCAAGAAGAAGATATAACAGTCATAAATATATATGCACCCAACATAGGAGCACGTCAATACATAAGGCAACTGCTAACAACTATAAAAGAGGAAATAGACAGTAACACAATAACAGTGGGGGACTTTAACACCTCACTTACACCAAAGGACAGATGATCCAAAATGAAAATAAAGAAACAGAAGCTTTAAATGACACAATAGACCAGATAGATTTAATTGATATTTACAGGACATTCCATCCAAAAACAGCAGATTACACTTTCTTCACAAGGGTGCACAGAACGTTCTCCAAGATAGTTCATATCTTGGGTCACAAATCAAGCTTCAGTAAATTTAAGAAAATTGAAATTATATGAAGCAGCTTTTCTGATCACAAAGCTATGAGATTAGAGATGAATTACAGGAAAAAAAATGTAAAAAACACAAACACATGGAGGCTAAACAATACATTACTAAATAACCAAGAGATCACTGTAGAAATCAAAAGGAAATCAAAAAATACCTACAGACAAATGACAATGAAAACACAATGATTCAAAACCTATGGGATTCAGCAAAAGCAGTTCTAAGAGGGAAGGTTATAGCTATACAAGCTAACCTCAAGAAACAAGAAAAATCTCAAATAAACAATGTAACCCTACACCTAAAGGAACTAGAGAAAGAACAAACAAAACCCAAAGTTAGCAGAAGGAAAGAAATCATAAAGATCAGAGCAGAAATACGTGAAATAGAAACAAAGAAAACAATAGCAAAGATCAATAAAACTAAAAGGTGCTTCTTTGAGAAGATAAACAAAATTGATAAACCATTAGCCAGACTCATCAAGAAAAAGAGGGAGAGGACTCATATCAATAAAATTCGAAATGAAAAAGGAGAAGTTACAACAGGCACCACAGAAATACAAAGCATCCTAAGAGACTACTACAAGCAACTCTATGACAATAAAATGGACAACCTGGAAGAAATGGACAAATTCTTAGAAAGGTAATAACCTTCCATGGCTGAACCAGGAAGAGATAGAAAATATGAACTGACCAATCACAAGTAATGAAATTGAAACTGTGATTAAAAATCTTCCAACAAACAAAAGTCCAAGACCAGATGGCTTCACAGGTGAATTCTATCAAACATTTAGAGAAGAGTGAACACCCATCCTTCTCAAACTCTTCCAAAAAACTGCAGAGGAAGGAACACTCCCAAACTCATTCTATGAGGTCACCATCACCCTGATACCAAAACCAAAGATACTACAGAAAAAGAAAATTACAGACCAATATCACTGATGAATACAGATGCAAAATCCTTAACAAAATAGTAGCAAACAGAATTCAACAACACATTAAAGGGTCATACACCATGATCAAGTGGGAGTTATCCCAGGGATGCAAGGATTCTTCAATATATGCAAATCAATCAATGTGATACACCATATTAACAAACTGAAGAATAAAAACCATATGATCATCTCAATAGATGCAGAAGAAGCTTTTGACAAAATTCAACACCCATTTATGATAACAACCCTCCAGAAAGTGGGCATAGAGGGAACCTACCTCAACATAATAAAGGCCATATACAACAAATCCACAGCAAACATCATTCCCAAAGGTGAAAAATTGAAAGCATTTCCTCTAAGATCAGGAACAAGACAAGGATGTCCACTCTCGCCACTATTATTCAACAGAGTTTTGGAAGTCCTAGCCATGGAAATCAGAGGAAAAAAAAGAAATAAAAGGAATACAAATTGGAAAAGAAGAAGTAAAACTGTCACTCTTTGCAGATGACATGATACTATAAATAGAGAATCCTAAAGATGCCACCAGAAAACTACTAGAGCTAATCAATGAATTTAGTAAAGTTGCAGGATACAAAATTAATGCACAGAAATCTCTTGCATTCCTATACATTAATGATGAAAAACCTGAAAGAGAAATTAAGGAAACACTCCCCTTTACCATTGCAACAAAAAGAATAAAATACCTAGGAATAAACCTACCTAGGGAGAAAAAAGACCTGTATGCAGAAAACCATAAGACACTGATGAAAGAAATTAAAGATGACACCAACAGATGGAGAGATATACCACGTTTTTGGATTGGAAGAATCAATACAGTGAAAATGACTATACTACACAAAGCAATCTACAGATTCAATGCAATCCCTATCAAATTAAAATGACATTTTTTACGGAACTAGAACAAAAAATCTTAAAATCTGTATGGAGACACAAAAGACCCCAAATAGCTAAAGCAGTCTTGAGGGCAAAAAACGGAGCTGGAGGAATCAGACTCCCTGACTTCAGATTATACTATAAAGCTACAGTAATCAAGACAATATGGCACTGGCACAAAAACAGAAACATAGATCAATGGAACAAGACAAAAAGCCCAGAGATAAACCCACGCGCGTACAGTCAACTAATCTATGACAAAGGAGGCAAGGATATACAATGGAGAAAAGGCAGTTTCTTCAATAAGTGGTGCTGGGCAAACTGGCCAGCTACATGTAAAACAATGAAATTAGAACACTCCCTAACACCACAAACAAAAATAAACTCAAAATGAATTAGAGACCTAAATGTAAGACCGGACACTATAAAACTATTAGAGGAAAATATTGGAAGAACACTCTTTGACATAAATCACAGCAAGATCTTTTTTGATCCACCTCCTAGAGTAATGGAAATAAAAGCAAAAATAAACAAATGGGACCTAATGAAACTTCAAAGCTTTTGCATAGCAAAGGAAACCAAAAACAAGATGATAGACAACTCTCAGAATGGGAGAACACATTTGCAAATGAATCAACGGAAAAAGGATTAATCTCCAAAATATATAAACAGCTCATGCAGCTCAATATTAAAAAAACTAACAACCCAATCCAAAAAATGGGCAGAAGACCTAAATAGACATTTCTCCAAAGAAGACACACAGATGTCCAAGAAGCACATGAAAAGCTGCTCAACATCACTAATTTTTAGAGAAATGCAAATCAAAACTACAATGAGGTATCACCTCACACCAGTTAGAATGGGCATCATCAGAAAATCTACAAACTTCAAATGCTGGAGAGGGTGTGGAGAAAAGGGGACCCTCATGCACTGTTGGTGGGAACGTAAATTGATACAGCCACTATGGAGAACAGTATGGATGTTCCTTAAAAAGCTAAAAATAGAATTATCATATGATCCAGCAATCCCAGTACTGGGCATATACCCAGAGAAAACCATAATTCAAAAAGACACATGCATCCCAAATTTTATTGCGGCACTATTTACAACAGTCAGGTCATGGAAGCAACTTAAATGCCCATCAACAGGCAAATAGATAAAGAAGATGTGGTACATATATACAATGGAACATTACTTAGCCATAAAAAGGAACAAAACTGGGTCATTTGTTGAGACATGGATAGATCTGGAGACTGTCATACAGAGTAAGTCAGAAGGACAAAAACTAATATGGTATATTAACACATATATATGGAACCTGGAAAAACGGTACAGATGAACCGGTTTGCAGGGCAGAAATTGAAACACAGATGTAGAGAACAAACGTATGGATACCAAGCAGGGAAAGAGGTGGGGTGGTGGGGATGTTGGTGTGATGAATTGGACGATTGGGATTGACATGTATAGACTGATGTGTATAAAATGGATGACTAATAAGAACCTGCTGTATAGGGGCTTCCCTGGTGGTGCAGTGGTTGAGAGTCTGCCTGCCGATTCAGGGGACACAGCTTCGTGCCCCGGTCTGGGAAGATCCCACATGCCGAGGAGCGGCTGGGCCCGTGAGCCATGGCTGCTGAGCCTGCACGTCTGGAGCCTGTGCTCCACAACGGGAGAGGCCACAACAGTGAGAGGCCCGTGTACCACAAAAAACAAAACAAAACAAAAAAAAACCTGCTGTATAAAAAAATAAATAAAGTTCAAAATTTTTTTAAAAAATAAATAAGTGAAAAACAAAACAAGGGCTTCCCTGGTGGCGCAGTGGTTGAGAGTCTGCCTGCTGATGCAGGGGACACGGGTTCGTGCCCCAGTCCGGGAAGATCCCACATGCCGCGGAACAGCTGGGCCCGTGAGCCATGGCCACTGAGCCTGCGCGTCCGGAGCCTGTGCTCCGCAACGAGAGAGGCCGCAACAGTGAGAGGCCCACGTACCACAAAAAAAACAAAAAAACAGAAAAAACAAAACAAAACAACAACAAAAATAAAGTGTTCTTCCTATCTTTTCCTCTAAGAGTTTTATAGTGTCTGGTCTTACATTTAGGTCTTTAATCCATTTTGAGTTTATTTTTGCGTATGGTGTTAGAGAATTCATTGAGTTTCTTTCAGTTTCATTCTGCTTAAGAATGATAGAAAAACACCTCATGATACAGAAAACAAAGAATATAATATTTTGATCTGAATACATATCTGGATGTCTGATTCTGTTCTTAATATTGTCTCTGAATACTATGTTTTCTTTTTAAGAGACTGAAAGGTCTATTTAATCTTTTATATCAGCCACAGTGATAACTTCCTATTAAATATTTCATTTTGTTATATGGATAAAGAAAATAAGACATTATGCAAAACTTGGCACGGACATGATTCAGGAGATCATCTGCTGGAAAATAAATCACTTGAGAGCCTGGAACTTAGCACATGGCTGTCCTCCTGAGAAGATAAGCTGGACAGCTCATGTAATTCAGTTATGTTACTGTGGGCCTCTGTAATGATATTCTACTCATCCTTATCGTGAATCTTTGTGTCTTAGCTGCTGGGTGATCTTAGAGTGATGGGACAAATCTTCCACAAATTTGTCCTAAGGACATTGCTCCATTTATAACGGTTTAGTGAATAAATAGTTTCCCTTACTCAGTCTCGGGACGTTAAAGCCAAGTCAACTTTTAAATGTATATCAAGCACTATCATAAGAGGTCTAACACATTATATTTATATTACAGTGGGCAGTACCTGACTGGGAAAAAATGACCTTTTTGTACAAATGTGATTCTTCACCAAAACCAAAATTATTGTCTTTGAACTAAATTATATATCTGTAAAAACATTACTTCTACATGGAGATGGAACCACTGGCTTGATGATGATTCTACATCATTTGGAGATGACAAAAATTTAAGTGCTTGTTTTAAGAGTTAAAAAGTATATTGCAAATCTCCTTTAGTAAACTGTGATTGTCTTCTTCTTCTAAGAATTCCTTCTTAAAACTTTTTACTGGTTCTCTTTTCTGGAGAAATCATTCACTATAATTAAGTGAAATGAGCTCACTCTTCTGGTACAATATCCTCCTACTTATAAAAGCATGATAATACAGTTAAGATTTCCCTTAAAGTTATTGGGGTAAGAATAGTCTAAATATTTACTTTGGTGAGTTTTTCTTAAGAAATTAGGAAATCTTATAATAAGGAGTCCAAAAAAGCATTGAACACAAGAATATAAAAGAAGAAAGTGTTGCATTAAAAAAAAGAAAAGCATGGAAAAAAGCCATTATCAGAATCAAAATAAAAAAAGGATGATGTGTTGAAATTTAAAATTTAAAAAATGGATGGAACAAAGTTGACAATTATTAATCTTGAGACAGATTTCCACAGGAAGTACCTATGTAAGGGAATTATACTCATTCAAGGATATGCTCCAAATGGTGGGTAAGAGACAGCTCCATTCCTTTATAGATTGATTTACTGATCACTCATACACATGTGCATGCACACAGAGGTTAAAGGCAAAATTTAGGCTAATCTCCTAATGAAAAATAATGACCAGTTAACAAAATAATGTTTCCTTCATATTCAAAAGGCTTACACATTAGGACACTGAATATACTGTTAGCTTCTCCAATTAATTCAAAATTTCATCACAGAGCATGTTCTGTGCAAACAGAGCTAAGATCAAATTCAAGCCCTGCCTCTTACTAAGAGTGCAGTTTCACCTATTGGGAATTCTATTGTCTTGCATGCAGCATAGAAAAATATTATATAGACAGTAACATATTTGACATACTTTTTTCCCAAAGCACACTATTTTGGTGGCTATAAGTGATAATCACTAAGTGACTATGAACTTTATAGTGTTTTACATATTTCAACATGTTCTCTATCAGCTTAGTCTCATACATAAAAAATGATGAAATTATATGATATATATACTCAGCATTCTTTTTGTGTATTTCTACTTAAATATATACAAATGTAATATAATTATCCACAGGCAAAGTTGAAATAGTCATTCATAGTATTTTTGCAGAATTTTAAAATTTATTAACTCCTCACAGATCTTCATAAAATGCATTTCACAGCCTCAATTTCTTGAAAATAGATAAAATTTGCTTTAATAATAAGAAAAGATATACACTATATCAGCATTTTTCTTTTATAGAATCAGATGATTGAAACTGGCAACCTCAAGATTTACCAAACCAAATCAACTAAACCCAGTGTTGGCCCTTAATGAATATGGGGCTGAGTAAATCTTGACTTCAGTAATCCTAGAATTTAAAGTATGCATATATGTACACATTTACACATAAATTTCAATATATCTTGAGTTTACTATAAATTTTAATAAAGAATATCTATTTCAATCACTCAAGTTGTAGTTTAACCCCAAAAGTATGGTTGATCTTATCTATAAAGAGGTAAAGAGGACTGGGACCTTATTGTGTGAAAGACAGATTGTGTTGTTAGTTTAGATTGAGTAAAGACCCAATGAAATTATCATGAACCCAGAGGCTAAGAAAGAAATTAATGAGGCTTATGCCTATAACACTCTGCTATAGGAATTAGGTTTGTATAAATAATCAAGGATCAGTTTATAGCAAAAAAAAATTTGATGTAGTCAGAAAACAAGAGAAATGCATGCTGCTGTTGCTGGAGAACAAGGATTTCCCAGGGTTGAGAATTTGAGGCTCGCCAGCTGGTAGATGTGAAAGAGACATGAAGACATAACCTGACCAACTGTGCTTTCACATGGGACCAGATACTGAGAAGATATTTCAGTTGTTTCTGGGTTAGAGAGGAGGACTAGAGCTAAATTAAATCTAACAGAAGAAGGAGACAGAAGTCTCAGAAACAAAAAGAATTTCCAGGAAACAATCCAGATCTAAGAAACAAGTGAGATCCCTCTCTTAAAATTGTGGTTAGACAGTCAATAAGATATTTTGAAACTTCTGCCTAAAGACATGGACAGTTCTATTTCATTAGTGTGTAGTTAGGTTGGAGGATAACAGGGTGAGGAGACTGAGGAGAGCAGCAGAGTTCAATCGGAGCCTCAGCGGAAGAGTTTCAATATGACAGTGAAGTTGGGAGTGTTCCAGGTTATTGTCTATGAAGTAAAGGCTCATGCCATGCAATATTGTGAATCTGTGTCATTGAGGGAGTGTTCAAAGACAGTGAGACCCACAAAATGGTGCTAGACAGGAAAACAATACAGTTGACCCTTGAACAAAGTGGGGGTTAGGGGGTTGACTCTCCATGCAGTGGAAAATACACCTGTAACTTTTCATCAGTCCTCCCTATACACTGTTTCTCTGTATCCATGGTTCCATTTGTGCAGATTCAGTCAACCTCTAACTGTGTAGTACTATATTATTTACTATTGAAAACTAGTCACATATAAGTGGACCCAAGCAGTTCCACCAATGTTGTTCAAGGTCACCTGTATAGAGATGAAACTCAAGGAGGGCTAGGTATTGGACCCAGCAAAGGTTACATACTATGTGGCAGTACCCAAAACTGGGTGAGCTGGGATGGCAAATGCTTGCCTGCCGACAAAGAAGGCATTGGCTCTGTATCACTCCCTAAAAGGAACCCTGCAAGACAGTGTCCAAATCAGATGTTAGAAGATAAAATGTCTAGTCCTAAAAGCAAAGGAAAAGAAACACTGGCTTTCTGCAACTGCAAATAGTGGTAGCCCAAGACATATTGGAACAGGAAAGGAGCTAACATCCAAAGCAGCTTAATTTTTTAAAAACTTGCCTCAACTTGCCTAAAGGTAAATGGAAAAACAACAAAGAAAAATGAAGCATCCGTCAGAAGAAAAACATATAACAGGAAGAAATATTTCTGCTGTCATTAAAGTACTAGAAGTCCCTCAAGGGCTGGAACATTCACATTTCTGGAAAGGTAAGAGTGAGGTCGAGGGAGACCCACACTGCAGAGGTATTGCTAAGATACCAGGCATTGTAAACATCAAAGCTCAAAGCAATTTCAGATGAAGTCAGAAACCTGCTAGTAATGAATCTCTACTTGAGACAAATTTATGACCAAAAAAAAAAAAAAAAAAGTCCTTCCACTGAACGTGGGATTTTTAGAGCAAAAGGATGCAGTCCCAGTCTTTGTAGTACAGTGCTGAAAAATCAGAAGGTTTGACTGAAAACAGGAAAAGTCATAGAGACTAGCAAAAAATGAGGCTGTGAATGAACACATTTTATTTGAGGGGGGCCTGCTTTAATTGAGGGTTGACTGTTAACAAAGAGAGATCATGGCTGTATCATCATTTAAGAAAAAAATTCTCACAGGCAAAATAAAAGGGAGATGGATATTAAAATACTAAAATAAGAAAGCCTCCAGAAGGCACTGTGCCTGGAGTGCCAGCACAATTATCTAGTTATGTATTTATTCAGTTTTACTCTTTTGGAAATATGTGTCATGATCCTCTCTGAGAAGGCAGAGTGATAAGGGAATTTAACTCTTACCACCTCCATATGGTATATGTGGTGTCACCCTAAACTTATTCAGAGATTTCTCCCAATTAAATTTAAGTGTATAAGTTGTGGATTCCTGAAAACTGGTTCAGACTGGCATCCTGGTGAGATTGACAGCATTGACTTACTCAATAAATGTTTGCTGATGTCTTTTTAACCATGTATTTATTCAGTAAACGAGCACTGAATAACTCTTAGTTGCTGACTCTGTTTGGGCATTAAGGATTTAACTGAGCAAGATGGTATTCAACTTCATAAATCACACAGTAGAGTGTGACATAGACAAACTATTCCTTTTGTGAGCAGCTGAGGAAAAACAGAGGACAAGCTTTTGTAGGAGAGGACCTGGTCATGGAATTGAGAGGACAGAATATTGGACATATCATCACACAAACACTGAAATCAATAAAATTGGGTCACGAGCAGTGTTCGAGTATGTGACAGTGATCCAGATGCTAAATCTTCCATGGAAGGAAGACGGATGCTTCAAGGGTTGGGAGGTGTCTATAGCGAGGAAATGTGGTAGGTGGTAGAGTTTGATGGCACGCAATTCTGAACCTATGCTTTTATAATGGAGCAACAGAGACTAATATGAAAACAACAATGGAAAGGAGGAGACATCATACCCTGACTCCAGGCCCAGTGGTTCTGAAGGATGGGGAGAGAAAACAGTCACCTCTTGAAAGAGCTGGACAGAAGTAGAAAAGAAACAGATTTCAGTTAAAGGAAGTAGGTGAAGGGAACCTCAAAGAGGTTGAGAATAGAGAGGTAATTGCTGATGACTAACCATGTATTCCAGAGGCCAAATTGAAAGTGTTTTAGAAAGTGGGAAGGAGTCTGTTAGTTAGCATTACTACTCCTGACATAGAGTGTGTCTGAAGATTAGGGTGTGTGCAATAAGAAGTGACCTGGAAGATCCCTGTATCTTGGAGTGACCAATATAACTAAGCAAGGCATGACTGCGTGAGTCCTGATGATCTTGATGCATGTAAAGACTGTGACACTGTGAGTTTCAAGAGGGAGGAGCAGTGTGGTGCAAGTACTTCAAAGAACATGCAGAATTCTGGCTTTACACTTGTCCCCTGCCCCTTGCCAAAGGAAGCCTGCAGATAGGTGTGTGACCATATGAACACTCTCTTAATCTTTGTCAATACAGTCTTATATGTAACTGATTATGAATCTTTGGTAAATTATATTTAATATAAAAAGGAAAATAGGAAGTAAATTTTTGGCCAAAGGTGGAATGTAGTCCTGGAGTTAATTACTGTTTGTCGTTTGTTTGTTTTTCCCAGCTGCACTAGAGTCTTTCAGAAAAAGGTGAGCCTTCCCCCAGTTTTTCTAGGAGGAAGTACAAAGGAACAGTAGTTAACATACTGGAAAGGATCCCTGAAAGGGAGAAAAAAGTTTTGTTCTTTTTTTTTTTTAACATCTCTATTGGAGTTTAATTGCTTTACAATCGTGTGTTAGTTTCTGCTGTATAACAAAGTAAATCAGCTATACATACACATATATCCCCATATCTCCTCCCTCTTGCGTCTCCCTCCACCCTCCCTATCTCACCCCTCTAGGTGGTCACAAAGCACCGAACGAACTGATCTCCCTGTGGTATGCAGCTGCTTCCCACTAGCTATCTATTTTACATTTGGTAGTGTATATATGTCCATGCCACTCTCTCACTTCGTCCCAGCTTCCCCTTCCCCCTCCCCATGTCCTCAAGTCCATTCTCTACATCTTCGTCTTTATTCCTGTCCTGCCCCTAGGTTCTTCAGAACCATTTATATATATATATATGGAATCTAAAAAAAGTTCTTTTCGTATAACTACTTTCTATTCCCTGAAGAAGGACAGGCACCAGCTTAAGTCCAATGGGATACAAAGGCAAAGTCAAAAACCCTAAAAAGCAACCTATTTATTTCCTCTTTACTCATATTCTTGCCTCATTCAGTAAAATAGGAACTTGAGCACTTTTACCAGTAATGACAGAAAAGCTTTTCCCCTCTATACAGTTCTTACTCACTCGTCTCCAAAAGAAATGTTTCTCTTCTTATTGGTAAGAGAAGAAAGTGTCCTGCATAGTCATGGCCTTTGACCTTTCTTGGCACTTGACGGCCTATACACTGAATGTTTCTTTTCACTTCCTTGTGATGCCAAACAATATATATACCACATTTGGTGCCCATCTGGTTATCCATCTCTCAGTTGCTTCAAACGTTGAGAAGAAGAGGGATAATTAGTTGACTTCTATCTACTCCACATCCCAATTCAAGGATAATGTTTTAGATAAGAAAAAAGAGATCATAGGCTATAGAACTTAAAATTTGAATCAATGTCTTTTATTTCAAATCCATTGCTTTCTCCACTGCATTGTTGTACTTCTAGCAGTGAAAAAGAATTGATTATACAATATATACTGCATTAAGTAACTGTCAACATCCTTCAAAGGGATATCTATGAATCATCCCAGGACTAGAGCAGATATAGAAGTAGTCTTCTGTCTTCCATTCCCAACAAAACAAACACAATTTGTTCTGAAGATATTTAAATAATTGTTCAAGTGACTACTTTTTCTCAGGCCCATTTACTCCCATGAGACGAGATCTAATTGTTATAATTTACCTGTAAGGTTTTTACTTATACCCCTACCAGGATTCTCTACACCTCAATTTTTTCATGTAAAACAATATGAATAATATCAGCTACCTCAGAAGCTTGTTGTGAAGACTGAATGAGTGAATATATGTAAAATGCTTAGAAGACCCCCTTGGCACAAAAAAAACCCTATGGAAGTATTGCTGTTATCACTATTTTTCTTGCTGACTTTACCTTAAGTTTCTTTGGATATCCACATATTGTATTTCTCTTACCAATTTACACAAAGGACCTTTTGCTATTTTTTATTTTAGCTTTCCTGGTTGAGACTAACTTTATCATCTTGTTAAGGTATCATTAACAGTAATAAATTTATTAACTCAAGTATGTGTTGAGTGTCCCCTATGTGCCATAATTTGTGACATTACTGATGAAAAAGACAGTGTTCAATTACCTTCAAGGAGTTTATGCTAAAGTAAGGAAGATGGTTAGTAATCTACAAATTCTGAGATATAGAAATTTGAATATCATAGATTATGAGATCGGTGAAGAAAGGCTTAATCAGAAGTCAAGGTCTGGCATTTTTATTTAAATGTCATCTTTTAAAATTTGGCATTCAATAGTGCCTATATTTTATTTTAAAAATTATTAGATATGTTGATCATTCTTAATTTGGATGTTCTTAAAATTCTCATTGTTTGGTTAAACAAGGATCTACTCTATTAAATTCTCTCCTTGTCCTATGATCCTTTCTTTGGATCCAAAATCATCACTGGTCAGTAAACACATGTTGAATGAATAAGTGGTTATTTTGCTTGTCTTATTAGCATTGTGGAGCCTGCATTGAAAGCAACAATTAGCTTGATTCTCAGTGTTACAATGAATCTAACTAAACCAGTTTTTTTTTTTTTTTTTTGCGGTACGCGGGCCTCTCACTGTTGTGGCCTCGCCCGTTGCAGAGCACGGGCTCCGGACGCGCAGGCTCAGAGGCCATGGCTCATGGGCCCAGCCGCTCCGCGGCACGTGGGATCTTCCCAGACCAGTGCACGAATCCTTGTCCCCTGCATCGGCAGGCGGACTCTCAACCACTGCGCCACCAGGGAAGCCCTAAACCAATTTTTTTCCAGTGCAATTATAGGTCCCAGAGCGCACAGGACACTCCTAAGGCACTTAACCATATTCTGAAGAGTAAACAGTATTCATTTTTTCTTTGCTGCTTTGATAGTGATAAACAACTTACAAATGAGAGAGAAAAACAAAGCAAAACAAAGTTATGGCAACACCTTTCTGAAATGGTCCTTGTGTGATGAGCGCAGAGGAATTGTCTTTATTTGCAAAAGTATGAATTACATTTACAATATTACAATAAAAATATTAAAGCTATACTGTTAAGTAGCAACACTATTTAGTTTAATATAATTAGGATGTACATAAATCTATAATGCATATGTCATATCTTTTTCTGGAAAGTCACACTGACATTCTAAGGAAGAATTTTTGAAAATCTGAGGAAACATCAAGTGAAAGAAAAGATCTGAATATGCAAAATTAATAATGTTAAGTTCAGTGAAGGCTGCTGGTTTGGGAGCTGAAGTTGGAGAGCTTTTGAATTCTACATAACAAATGTAACAACTAAGAGCTTATTCAGCCATCTAGGGGCTGAACTGGATGTTTCTTGGACTTCATGACTTCTGTTAAGAAGATGATCTCTTTCAGGCATGACTCAAAATGGACACTGATTGCCAAACCCCTTCTCCATACAAATATTCAGAGATGGAAAATCATTCAGCAATCATAGCACAAGTCAGAGAGAGACCAAGAAGTGTAGAGAAATGAGCAGCAGTAGAAGTGAATGTCATGCAAAGACTGGACATTCTGCAGAAGCTGCACTAGAAAATAAAAAAGTAAAACTTTCTCTATACAAATGCCACTAATGAAGGGAGAATTTATAAGTGAACTTCAATCAATTGTAAACTGAATAAACATGCCCCAAACTTGATGTATAAGCTCAGAGACAAGGAGGAGTTTCTTTTGACATAGAAATTATGAGTGAGCCAGACAACAGGACACACATTGAAGAGATATAGAAATGTCTAGAAACACAATAAAAAGGATTTAATTTACAGAATGCTTGTGTATTTCAATCACTTATTCTATGGCCACCATCATAATAAAAAATTGAGCTATAAGTACATGTATTTTCACAAGTATTAGACAAATATTCATTACAACACAAATTCTTTAAGTTTTATAATGTTCCACAAATACTTTAAATGCATCAGCTGTGAAGGAGCTGACATTTTATCATTTTCAAATGGATACTTATTTGTTTTTAAAATTTTCTGTTTGTTAAAGAACCACAAAAGCTTTGCATTTCTTTTCCAGTTTCTTTCATTGTTAATCAAAGCACACACAGAAGTTGGCCATAAAATAATTGGAGAAAAGGTCTTTTATCAAAAGACCTTTACAGTTTCTATTAATACGAATTAATTAGCACTGCTATATACACTTTAGCTATAAAATAGCTTCCTGAATGTCTACTCTTTTATACCTTCATGTACTAAGCCAAGGTTTATTGCAGGGTTTGTGGCTGAGGAAAAGAGATACACAGAAAGAAGTATAATTTATTTTATATATCTAGTATATGATTTTATAAATCCTGTGTATAGTGTATAAAAGCTACTGTTGTGAATGTATGCTTAGAAATTGTTCATAGATGCCGGTAACACATCACTGAATATTTTCCTGAACTAAGAAATCCTTTTGTAACCAGAATTTTTTTCTGTGCAAGTATTCCTTAGTCATAAAATATATTACTTATTTTTATTATTTACTGGAGTAGATTGAAATATTTATCTCATTTCTAACTCCTCACACCTATGCCATGACCTCATCATGGGAAAAATGTACTTCCCTACTCCCTTGAATTTGGGCTTAGCCATGTGACCTGTTTGACCAATGGGATGTTAGCAGACATGACATGAACAAAGATTTGAATTGAGACTGTGTGATTGAGCTTAACTTCTTGAACTCCAGGAATCCTACACATATACCACAGAAGCAGAGAGAGGTTTACCAAGGATGGAGCACCTACTCGAGACAAAAAAAATGTTTGTTGGACTAAGTTCTCAAATAATTACTGCAGTTATATTCAGCCATTAGCACAGTAGACCAAGCTATATGGATTCATTTTGAGTAAATTCATAATTTGAGGATCACTCAAACTCACTTCAGAAGCAGTTTGAGCCTCCAAGCCCCCCAGCATTGCATATCCCTGAGTCAAACCAAAAGATTTTTTTAAACGATAGTTTCACAGTAATTATGAAGATGTAGACATACAACTTGAGTTATTTCTAACATTGTATGTGACCACTTGGAGTTTGTATTTGTGGGCAACATTTTTAAGTGTAAAAAGCAAATTTTGAGGGGTGATTTTTAATATAAAATGTTTTGTTGAATTTCAATATTATTCAATTTAATTTGTAGAAAAATACTGATTATTACTGATAAATACATGGTTATTTCATGGTTATTACTAAACATTTTTTTGTACTTTAAGGGGAAGAGTGTGTTAATAAAGAATCCTTTGGGGATGTCAAACACGGTAGTTCAAATTCCTGAGGGAAAGAATTCCCTACAGAGAGTTCCTTCAGCCTGAGCCCCAGAATGAGGCACTCAGAGAGCTGACCCAAAGCTGGAGCCAATCTGGACCAAAAAATAGCCTGAAGCTGAAGGACAGTCAATTCACACACCAGTGAGAATAGAGGCTTACCTTTACAAGCCCTGCGTGTTGTGATGGTATGCTATTTAAGATTATTGTGGCATTGGTATACCAAGACACATACTGTCTTTTCAGACTTTGGTTTATTTATTGCTCAAATTGTTTTATCCACCATTTCACCTTACACAATGTCTCAATCACAGTAAATCAGTTGACTGATTGATACTCAGCTTTAAACTGAAGGAATTTACAATCTGACTGAAGATTAAAAAGCCTACATGAAAAGATCTAACAATGCAAGGCATGATGTGATTAGACAAATGGTGTGCACATGATAGATGCTACAGGGGTTAGAAGGAGGAAAGAAAACGTAGTGCATTGGTGACTTCTGTGGAAGAGAGTGTAAAGGAACTGGTGAAACCTGTTGAAGAAACAAGTTTTGGGCTGTATTTAAAGAACTGATTGAATTTAGGATATTCAGAGAATGGGGAAACATATGTGAGAAAATAAAATGCATTAACAAGGGCATGATTGAGCACAGCATTCTTAGGGACAGGTATGTAATGGAGGGGGGTATTTTTGGGAACAGACTGTACTGTTTTTTTGTCTCACTTGAGTAATTGAAGGAATATTATTTAACATTTCAACATTTGTTCTCTTCTCGCAACATGAGCTACTTTCTTAGTGAGATTATTTTGAGGATCAAGTGAGGTAGATTACAAACTGACAGGCATATTGTATACATTAATTAACTGTTAATTCCCATCCCTCACTTGATTTTTTCTCATGTCCCATATAGTAATTTTTGCTTTACTGTCTTGTTGCCATTTCTGTGCTCAAAATGTACCTACATTTTTAATACTCAGTTTAAGTCCAGGAGTATGAGAGAAATAGAGCTATAAAACTGGGAGATGAGTAAACAGAATGAAATTCTAGTATTCTTTTGTTCAGTTTGACCAATGTAACCAAAAACTGTCTTCTAAACAGTGATACCAAGAGAGCCAAGAGTCTATGAATTTCCATGTATTCTGAGGTGTGAATGAATCAGGATGGGCAATCGCTAGCAAGAAATGAAAAAGCCCTCTTTGTTTCAAAATATTTCTTTTCCAGGGTTCAATAAACAAACATAGAAGCAAGCAAAGGGCAGCAGTAGAGAGATTAGGCAGCAGATGCATGCATGCACACGCACTGTCACACTCACACACAGCATACTATCACAAGATTTTCTGAGGTTTAAAGTACTAGTGCTGAGATATGTTCAGTGTTGCACTGAAAATAATTCTGTTGCAGAGAATGTGTCCTTAGAGACAAACACACTTACTGTGTTATTTCTAGGTCAAGAACACATACTTTGAAAGAAAACACTTTCTGTTTTCATATTTATGTTTGATTGCTCTGATTGTTGTTGTTTTGCATATCTACAAAATATTATATTTATAAAGTTCTTTATAAATAAAAATGATTTTTGAAAGTGCAAATTAATTAACTTATGTCTGACAGAAGCATTAATTTTCTTTGGAGGACCCTCAATTCAGAAATAATTTTGTTAATCAACACAGTTCAAAATGTAAAAGCATGCACATATTTATAGCATATTAAATAGAACTAAAAAAACTAATAAAAATCACTTTTTTGAGATTATGCTTCACACTTTTTAAGGCAGACTGCAGTGGAATTAGGAAACTCAGTTCTGTTACAAAGTGGAAATAATAAAGCCAATAAGGCCAATGGAGACAGAGGAGGCCAGAGAAAACAGGGTTTGGGGAGAGTACCAAGCTGTAGAGTATCCTCCCTCAGATTTATAACCACCGGTGAGCACCAAGGTTTCAGAGGGAAAGAGCAACTTGGGCTTAAACTAGTCTTCATAGCAAGAAAACTCAGAGACATTACTGGGTGTGATACAGCAGCACACATCCAGATATCAAGCAACAGTGAAAACTAAAAACAGAATTATTATATTTTCAGAATCAAAAATAATATTCAATTTCTACTGGGAAGTTGGAATTAATTAAAGTACTAGCATCTGGTTGGAGAGGGGTATTAGAGAACTTTTCAGACTGCATTTTTTGTACTGGAAAGACTGTTGCGATTTAGCCAGAGCCAAGTTTTACTCCCCACCACACCTCAGAATCACCTCTGTGATGCCAGTCAAGTAACCTGAGATTGAAGTCACAGTTTCACTTCCAGCATGGAATTATAGTTTAAATGAGAGAAAAAGCATAGAGTGGGGACTAGAAGATGCCTGAAGCATAGTGCACACATACAATCAAGGCTTGCTTCAGGGACATTGGATCCTTCAGCAGCAGAAATATTCCAGGCTGCATCTATTCAAAAGGTGGAGGCTTGTAATATACAATAGGGTTGGTTCCTTTATTGGTACAAATTGAGCACAAGGATGAAAGGATGAACAGGGCTGTGCAAATAATACGTTGAACAAACACTAAGTATACCCATGTCATAAAGAATATGTTGGATAAACACTAAGTGTACCCATGTCATATGTGATTTTGGGTCATCTGAAAAATTAAGGCAAAAAGCACAATAAAATTAAATCAAGATAAAAAGAAAAACTATAAACAGAAATCAATATACTTATCATTTTATTCTTGTTAGCTTTACTGAGGGAACAAAAATATTCTCAATTTTGAATTTTTTTAGGCTTCAATTCTTTTATTTAAGAAAGTTATGAATAGACATTTAAACCTTGTCTCAAAGACTCTCACCTATTATAGAAATGAGATATATTATACACTCATCTGAGCCTACTTCGTGCCCTTCAAAGTCTCTTCACACCTAATGGTGAGGTTGCAAGCATAAGACAAGACTCCAGTGCTACGTTCTAGCTCCTTAGAAGTTTTTTTCTAGGCTCTGCCACCTACTCTATACCCAGAATTGAATTTGTTCTGCTCTAGTGTCTCTCTTTTTTTCATTTTTCTCCTCACATGTGATTTCACTTAGATTATTTTTGAATCTTTGATTTGGTTTGTATGACTTTGTCTTTGCGTTTTTCCTGAGGATATTCAAACTGAGGATTTTGAAATCCTGCCCAAGTGCCAGACCCAGTGTTTTCAGTCCCCTTTCCTCATCCATATCATTGGCTTCCAGGCACCCATTTTTCTAGGAGAGAATTTTAAACACAAAAACCACCATATGAGGAAGATCTTAATTACTGAAGATACACATCAGTTGAAGTTTTATCAAACACTCTAAAGTCAGTTATGGAAATATAAAATAAAAGCTTTTCACCCCGCTTGTTAGGAAGCTTTCTTAAGACAAGGACTTTGTTTTTTTCATCAGCGCCTTATACAAAGCCCAGCACACAGCTACACATAGGTAGAGTTTAGCAAGTAGCTGACTCCTCAACTGACCTACTGACTGACAAAAATGAACGAATAGAACCAAATACCCTCTGGGGCATCTTAAACAACATATATCTAGTTTAGGGTGAAATGGGGTTATAGAAGCTTGGTGGCAATAATACATGAGCCATTAAACTTCTCTAGAGAAGGTTTACAAAATCCACCTTTGACTACATTTTGAATTATAATTAATATACAACATTATATTAGTTTCAGGTGTACAACATAGTGGTTCAATATATTTATACAGTAAGTCCAATTACCATTTATCACCAAAGTTTTTATAATATTATTGTCTATATTCCCTGTAATATTGTCTATATTACATCCCTGTGACTTATTTATTTTATAGCATCCATCCCCTCATGCCCATCTTAATTCTCTTCTATACATACCTTTCTTTTGGTAATCAACATCCATAAGTATGGGAAGAATAACTGAAAACAGATATTAATCTATATCCTCTGGTATCACCTAAGTTTTAACTTTGCATTTCTCATAGAAAGCTCCATTTTAAAACTCGGCACTCTGAAAACTAGTTTCTAGTAGTTGATAGTGCTAAGTTTTCCAATCCGTTTTCCTCCCTGAAATTCTAACCGTGGCATAAGCAACTTTAATTCATCACTGACATCATCATTTATTACAAGCCTTCATCCTAACAATCCATTGCCTTTTAGTGTCCTTTCTTTTTACTTATTTATTTTGATGGCCTCTCTAGCTTTGAGTTTGCTTTGCATTCCCAACTTGCCTTTCAGCCAAGTGGCTAGTGCCGACTGAGGGTCCATCATCATCCATCACCATCAGCAGGTTGCACATTACTCATTGCATTTCAAATGGATGGTGCACTTCAGTTTTCATGCCTTTGGCCTCTCTGCCAATAATTTTTCTACTTTACTGCTTAAGAGGTACCCAAAAGTTTGGATGTTTGAATATCTGGCTTTCCAATTAAACAGGGAGCAGCAGAGCAAATTCTAACTTTGTGTCTCTTCTTCTTTTGTTGGATAAGTGCAGAGATTGGCTGGAAATTCTTTGTACTTTAGTGGTGAATCACCAACATTGTACTGATATTAACCTCTTTAGTGTGGAAAATAGTGTTTTTTACAAAGATGCTGTTTAAAAATTTTTTTTCTTATTAGTTATCTATTTTATACATATTAGTGTATATATGTCAATCCCAATCTCCCAGTTCATCCCACTACCACCCTCACTCCCCACTTTCCCCCCTTGGTGTCCATATGTTTGTCTGGTTTAAAGATGCATTTTTTTTTTAACCTTTCAGGTGAAAGGAGTTTTAAAGTCCAACTAATTACTTTGTTTGTATACAACATTTACTTTCAATAGCTGAAGTGCAAGCTATTCTCACAATGTGATAATAATTTGTATCTAGAATGAGTTCAAGGTGTGAAATAAGCATTAGTTATTTTAAACATATGGTGCTTTCTGTTCATTTTTATTTTTGCTACAAAGACCTGAAACTGTGTTCACTTTTGCAGTTCTAGTTGACATAGATAAATTCAAAGAGAAGACAGTCGTAGCTTTTGTATTTGGTAACCTAGAATGCTTATAAAGAAAAGTGTATTAAGCTGGAGAGGATGTGCTTTAAATACTGGAAGGTCTAATTTTAATTGACAAAAATTACCATGTAATCTGTGATTTCCAATAGTTTTATATGCCTAAATACTAGAGCCCAACAAAAAATGATTTAAAATACATTTTCAGATCTACTTTTTAGACTTATTTTTATAGTTCTCAATACATAGGGTAATAGCATAATTTATTGTACAGATGTTGTACTTTAGATATTGCACTTTGTGTTTCAAATCAAACACAAATGGAGACCAGACTTGAAAATTCCCTGAACAGACAAAACTAGTTTAGACATAAAAGCAAACCTTAATTTAGCTTATTTTGCAAGATAAGTAATGCTTACTTGACCTGGGTAACTCCTCACTTATGACTCTGAAAATTATAAGTGAAACTTAAATTATTCCCCCAAATTGATATGAGGTAACCACTAATCAATGCCCTTTCATTTAAAGAAATTCTAGTATTGTAACCAATCACTGTGAAGAATAGTCACTGCCTCCGTACTATATAAGCTGCCTTATAACAAAATCTCTGTGAGCCTCATTCCATGCTTTGATTTGAGCGCTCTGGTTTGCAAAACTGTTTTTAATATGTCACAACAAACTTTTACTAATTACTATTTCAGTGATTCATTGGTTTGACTTATATTTTTCTTCCTGAACTTATGACAGATAGAAGAGCACTACAAAGAGTAAAATTTACATTTATTTTCTAAATATTTATTTACTTGATTAACTGATTATATTGGTAATCTATGAAATAGCACTATTCAAAATCTAATTTCAAAACTAAAATTCCTTCTAAAGATAATATAAGTCCATGTACATTAAAGGAACATGTTTAAAATCTTTACGTAAATTGTCAGAACATTAAAAATAATCTAGACCCAAAATACTATGATTACATATTCACACACTTTAATCAATTTCTTAGTCACAGTTGTCTCTAATACTGTGTCGGATTTAGAAAAAAAATTTCTGAAAAATATAGGGTTTTTTGATTAAATAAGTTTTGATGGTCTTTTTCAAAACATGTCTACAATCTTCTTCAACACTGTAATTTAATGGGTAACCCAAAGTGTATATCTTCAATTAACACTTCTCTGTAGATCATAACATTTTTAATTGAAAAAAATATTGCTTATTAGGAGCTAACATACCAGATAAGCTCAGTGCAAACTAAGCTAAATGAAGGATTTTTCTAAAGTCTAATTAATTTTCAAATAAATGTATTTAAATATTTAATCTCATACATTACTGCATGTACTATATTCTATCTCCATTCAAAATACACTTTTTTGATAAATAATTTTACAAGTAAAAGTCTCCAAAAACTTATTTTTATTTATGATACGTTTAATGTTTCTTCAACACTAGGTGCTGCCAAATCACAGGCTTTCTGAATTTATAACATTTTTGTTTATTTAATTGTGCTCCTGTAAAAAATGTATTTTTATATCACTAGATGAAGAAGATTTTTGTAAAGGTTGTAGGATATCTTCATAATTAGTTTCACATATATTTATTCCCAATGATACAGTAACCGTTAATTCAGTGACTCCATTAGCAGATAAAAAAATCACAAAGTTTTAAATGATACCAGTTCTACATCAGTTGATCAGAACCTTGAAATAGAAATTTACTTAACAATAATGGTTTGATTTTTTTCCCCCCATCCAACTAATGAACTCAAAGTAAAACTCTGGACGCTTGTTCCCACCCCATGATGTCTTTTTATCCCACCAGAGGGGTGGAGGGAGAGCTGAGAAACACTAGTGATGGTTACAGTGCAGGAACACAAGCCCAATAAAAGACTGAGATTTAATCATAAGAATAGAGAACACTATGTCCTCTTGATACTTTACCAACACAGCAATAAGAATAGTATGGTAACAGTAGATTACAGCTGAAAGAGTAGCAAGACACAAATGCTCCCTGAGGAGGAGTATTTAAGGATGCCTATATCTATTTTAAAAATGGAATCAATAATTAATAACTTGGAAAAAATAAAGAATTGGGCCTGAATGTTTTCACTGGTGAATTCTACCAAACTTTTAAGAAGGAATGATTCCAATTCTGCATAGTATTTTCTAGAAATAAAAGCAGAAGAAATACTTCCAAACTTTTTTATGAGGCATTATCCTAGTATTAAACTCAGATAAATATGTTACAACAGAAGAAAAACTACGGACGAATATTTCTCATGAACATAGAAGCAAAAATTCTCCACAAAATATTAGCAAGGCAAATCCAGCAATGTGTAAAAGTAATGATACACTATGATCAAGTACCAAGTGAGAATTTTTTTTTCCAGGTAAACAAATCTGGTTAAATATTCAAAAACCAGTTAATGCAATACAACCTTGCCAACAGGATAAAGAATAAAAACAAACAAAAAGACATGACCATATCAACTGATAGAGGAAAAAGCATCTAACAAACCTAACACCCACTTATGATAAAAATTCATCAAACCAGAAAATAAAGAGTACTTTCTCATCTTGCTAAAGAACATCATAAAAAAAATCTTCAGATAATGTCACACTTAATAATGAGAGACTCACTTTTTTTCTTGGACTGGGAACAAGGCAAGGATGTCCTTTCTCACAACTTCTGTTCAGCATCATATCAGAAGTCCTTTTTTACTGCAAAAAGAAAATAAAATAAATGCTATATAAATTGGAAAGAAAAAATAATATTATCTCTATTTGTAGATGACATGATTATCTACATAGAAAACCCTAAAAATTCTACAAAAGAACTCACTGAACTAATGAGGGAGTATAATATGGTTGCAGGATACAAAGTTAATATAGAAAAGTTGGTTGCTTTATATGTACCAGCAATAAACAATTAGAATTGGACATTTTAAAAAAATCATATATAAGAGCACCAATAAAATTAAGTACTTGAGAGTAAATCTAACAAAATATCTATAGGATCTTTATGCAAAAAACTACAAAACACTGATGAAAGAAATTAAAGATCTAGAAAAAAGGGGCTATGTTCTGTTTTATGGTTTGGAAGGCTCAATATTTTTAAAATGTCAGTTCTTCCAGTTTGATCTCTAGATTCAATCAAAACCATAGTAAGCTATTTTATACATATCAACGAATTGATTAAAAATTTATACAGAAGCCAAAAAGTCTAGAATAGCCAACAAAGCACTGAATAAAAGAAAAAACTAAGTTCTTCACACTATCAGATATCAAGACTTACTATTAAGTTAAAGTAGTCAAGATACTGTGGTATTAGCAAAAGAATAGACACATATCAATTAAACTGACTAAAAGCCGATAGACTCACATGAATATTGATATAATCAACTGATTTCTAACAAATGTGCAGAAGCATTTCAATGGAATAGAGTCTTTACTTTAAATGGTGTAGAATAATTATATGTCTATAAACAAAAAGCATGAACCTAGACATAGACTTTACACCTTATAACAAAAATTAACTAAAAATAGATCATACACATACATGTAAAATGCAAAACTATAACACTTTGAGAAGACAGTATAGGAGAAATCTAAGTCGTCTTAGGTTTGGTGATGAGTTTTTAGCTATGACACCAAAAACATGATCCATGAAAGAAAAAAAGATCTATGGGCTGAACTTGATTAAAATTAAACATTCTGCTCTGCATAAGATACTGTTAGAGTATGAAAAGAAATACATGTTCTCCAAATCTGTGGCTTTTCTTTTCACACTCTAACAGTATCTTATGCAGAGCAGAATGTTTAATTTTAATATTTGCAAAACACATACGTAATAAAACAGTTACTTCCAAAATATGCAAAGAACACTACAAATTCAACAATAAAAAAACAATCTAATTAAAAGTGATCAAAAGGTCTGAATAGACACCTCAATTAAAGATAAACAGGGGCTTCCCTGGTGGCGCAGTGGTTGAGAGTCCGTCTGCTGATGCATGGGACACGGGTTCGTGCCCCGGTCCGGGAAGATCCCACATGCCGCAGAGCAGCTGGGCCCGTGAGCCATGGCTGCTGAGCCTG
>RJWK010031660.1:0-24098 GCA_004363435.1 Platanista minor | reverse complement strand
TCAAAGAGCCCATGCTGGTGTTCACGTGCCCTTGATGAGGGTCAGCATGAGCAGAGGTGGGTAAGTGGATGTGTAAATAGTCAACTTCAGGATATGGAGCCAGAAGGCAAAGAGCCTGAGAACTGCCATTCAAACTACAGGTTGATACACAGAAAATACAGCAGCAGGAGCCAGTGCACAGGGAGGTGAAATCACCAGAGCTGGCCGACAATGAAATGATTCACCCCACTCAGTGCGGCGGAACGTGTCCCTCTTCTCCGCAGACGGTACGCCGTGCAGAAATTGTCCACGTGTTCGCCTCTGGCCCTGGACTGAGTCTTAGGCATCTTTGTGTTTGATTTCCCAGCATTACCATCTACCACCCTTCCCGGCACAGAGCAGGGGTTAATAAATAATTGTTGGGTTAAGCAAACATTCAAGAAGGAATGTCCTCACTCGGTGGGAGGTTGAACTAGAAGATTCCTTTCTACTCTGAGGTTTTCTGATTATAGAGAGAGCCAGGCATGTGACAGGTGCTCACTAAGTATTGAATGAGAGGATGCCTGCTTAGGATTGAGTTTATTTGTACCCATGTTTTAGCTCCCATATAAATCAGCTTGGCTTTTTCTGTAAGTGTAGTAATCCTTAACCAAGCACTTTGCTAATCAATTTGCATTCATTCCCTCATTTACTTCTCACAACAAACCTAGGAGGTAGTATTTTGGTTCATGTTGCTGCATGACAAACCGCCCCATAATGTAATGGCTTAAAACAACAATTTATTATTATCTGTCATGGTTTGTGGGTTGGCTGGGCTCAGTGGGGCCATACTTTTTGGGGTCTCACGGGGCTGCAGTCAGATGTTGACTGGGACCACATGCGTTTGAAGGCACAGTGGTGCTGGACATCAAAGATGGCTCCTTCACTTGGCTGGCAGTGATGCTGGCTGTTGGCAGACGCCTACACCACGACCTCTCCCAGGGCCTGGGCTTCTCACAGTATGGTGGCTGGGTTCCAACAGGGCACGTTATAAGTGACCCACACAAAATGACTTAGCCTCATATGATCGAGCCTTGGAAATCCCAGAAATTGCTTCTGTTACATTCTAATGTTCAAGCAAGTCACTGAGGCCAGCCCCGCTGCAAGAGGATGAGAACTAGACTCCATCTTTTGATGGCAACATCATTTCAGAAGAGCAGTGGGGATGGGAAACACTGTTGTAGGCATTTAGGAAAGATACCATCTGCCCTAAGTATGTATTATTAATAACCTGTTCTACAGGTGAGGAACTTTTGCAACGATTAGCTAGGTGATATGGCTAGCTTGCTTATTTAAGATCACCAAATCCACAGTCCTTCTGATTTCTTCACCCTCATGCTTGACCTAAGACAATGTTCTAGAACTTTAATAATGAAAGAGTCACCCCTTTCAAAGATGCAGGATTAATTTCAAGAATAAAAAAACAGAAATTCTACTAAAATTTATAAACTAGAAATATAATAATAATTTATAAACTAGAAATATAGTTCTAGTGGGATCTGGGATGTCATGTGTGAGAAATATTATTTAAGGCAGGACTAACAGTCGTTGAGTTATTCCAGTGGTCCACGTTCTTACACACTGTATATAAACTCATTGGATCCTCACAATAACCTTTTTCCTTCAGATGAAAAATGAAATTTTGAGAGGTTAAATAACTTGCCTAAAGTCACACCGTCACTAAGTGACAGAGGCAGGATTTAAATACAGGTGTGTCCCAGTCCACTTTCTATGTGCTTTCCATGCAGCTCCATGGTGCAGGTTGGGCTCCCAGGGATCAGACTCTGAGATGAGATTAGAGTGAAGGAAGTTAACCGAGGAGTGCTCAGGGACCACACCTGTGAGGGAAGGCAAAGACACAGGACAAGGCAAAAGAGAAGGTGGGCTGTGATGCAGTCAGAACAGAGAGCTCAGCAGGCCCATGCAGCCCTCTGAAGCTGGCATAGACCTTCAGAGTTGTCCCGATTAGGGGCAAGGGGTCTGGACCTTTATTACCACCCTATCAACCATAGCAGGCATCACAGTAGATGGTTGCAGAATAAACAAATGCATTAGTGGTCAATCCAGATGGAACTGTAAAAGGGAGGCAGCATCACAGAGGGGAGGGACCGCGATGGGTAAGGGCAGCCAGCCCTAGCTCTGGGCCAGGAGAGTCTTTCCTGCAGGGCTCTAGAATATTCAGTGCCCCCCTCAAAAGGAGAAGCTAGATCTCTAAGCCTAAACAAAGTGCTAAGCTGAACACACCAATTTCCTCTATGTAACCTGTCCTAGGAGCCCTCAGGGCAAGCTGGTACATTTTTAATGTTGTTGAGTGTAGGCATGACCCCACATTGAATCAACTTACAGTATTGAATTTATTTACTCTAGGATTCCAAGTTGTGACACACACACGCAATGAAGAGTTCCTAAAAGTAAATAATTCAGGAGCTGTTCGCTCATAGAGGCCGGTGGTGGGAAATTGCTAATCATAAAGACAGTCATCTTCAAAGGGCCGCTGCCCAAGAGGGTGGGATGGAATAAAGGAACTGCATGTTTCCCAGTCCTCAACGTTCAGTCTCTGTGGGAAACAGGAAGAAGGAGAGCAGGGAGAATTAGAAGTCAAGAGGGAAGAGGAAAAGATGAGGTAACTTAAGGGAAATAGGACAGATTTATCGAATATATGTTATCTCACTTAATCCTTATTACAGCCCTATGAACTACTCTTTTTTTAAAAAAAAATTTATTGGAGTATAGCTGATTTATAACGTTGTGTTAGTTTCTGCTGTACAGCAAAGTGAATCAGTTATACATATACATATAATCACTCTTTTAAATACTATTTTCCCATATAGGTCATTACAGAGTACTGAGCAGAGTTCCCTGTGCTGTACAGTATATCCTTATTAGTTATCTGATTTTTTTAAAGTCTTTACTGAATTTGTTACAATATTGCTTCTGTTTTATGTTTTGGTTTTTTGGCCGTGAGGCATGTGGGATCTTAGCTCCTCGACCAGGGATCGAACCCACACCCCCTGCATTGGAAGGCGGAGTCCCAACCACTGGACCTCCAGGGAAGTCCCTAGTTATCTATTTTATGTATAGTAGTGTGTATATGTCAATCCCAATCTCCCAATTCATCCCTCTCCCCATTTCCCCCCTGGTAACCATAAGTTTGTTTTCTATATCTGTGACTCTATTTCTGTTTTGTAAATAAGTTCATTTGTACCATTTTTTTAGATTCCACATATAAGTGATATCATAAGATACTTGTCTTTCTCTTGTCTGACTTCACTTAGTATGATAATCTCTAGGTCCCTCCATGTTGCTGCAAATGGCATTATTTCATTCTTTTTTTATGGCTGAGTAATATTCCATTGTGTATATTTTCCACATCTTCTTTATCCATTCCTCTGTTGATGGATATTTAGGTTGTTTCCATGTCTTGTCTATTGTAAACAGTGCTGCAGTGAACATTGGAGGTGCATATATTCTTTTGGATTATGGTTTTCTCTGGATATATGCCCAGGAGTGGGATTGGTGGATCATCTAGTAGTTCTATTTTTAGTTTTTTAAGGAACCTCCATACTGTTCTCCATAGTGGTTGTACCAACTTACATTCCCACCAACAGTGTAGGAGGGTTCCCTTTTCTCCACACCCTCTCCAGCAATTACTGTTTGTAGATTTTGTGATGATGGCTATTCTGACTGGTGTGAGGTGATACCTCACTGTAGTTTTGATTTGCATTTCTCTGATAATTAGTGATGTTTAGCATCTTTTCATGTGCTTTTTGGCCATCTGTATGTCTTCTTCTTTCCTCCTTTTTATTTTGGCCATGCTGTTTGGCTAGTGGGATCTTAGTTCCCCAACCAGGGATAGAACCCAGGCCTAGGCAGTGATGGCTGCAAGTCCTAACCACTGGACCACCAGGGAATTCCCCGTATGTCCTCTTTGGAGAAATGTCTACTTAGATCTTCTGCCCATTTTTTGATTGGGTTGTTCATTTTTTTTTTTTTTTGATATAGAGCTGCATGAACTTATTATATTTTGGAGATAGATTAATCCCTTGTCGGTTGCTTCGTTTGCAAATATTTTCTCCCATTCTCTGGTTTGTCTTTGCATTTTATTTATGGTTTCTTTTGCTGTGCAGACGCTTTTAAATTTAATTAGGTCCCATTTGTTTAATTTTGTTTTTATTTTCATTACTCTAGGCGGTGGATCAAAAAAGATATTGCTGCGATTTATGTCAGAGTGTTCTACCTATGTTTTCTTCTAAGAGTTTTATAGTGTCTGACCTTACATTCAGGTCTTTGAACTACTCTTATTACAAGCTTTTCAGAAGAGGAAATTGAGATTCAAAAGGACTAATTGCGATCTCATGGGTGTGGGAAGAAACAGGAAGAGAAGGAGAAAGGAGTGAAGGGAGGAGAGAAGGGAAGAGACTGGAGTTGGGCAGGTGGATCAGAAAAGGGGGACAATTTTTGAAATGTTGCCAAAACATACTCATGCTGCCAGAGTACCATGCTTCCTCCCTCTGCACCCAAACTGGGAAACCAAGAGGGAAATAAGTCCCTGAACCCCCAGACCTCATTCTACCTTCTCCTTCTCATACCTGCAGATCCTGCTTGAGGCACCCAAAGACCTCTGATGGTTTGTATTTCCAGGGGTTTTAAACACGTGATCACAGAAATCATTTTTGGCTTCAATTCTAATAGAATTTTCTTTTTTAATTTTAATTTTTATTTATTTATTTTTGACCGTGTCGGCCCTTTGTTGCTATGCGCGCTTTCTCTAGTTGCGGCGAGCAGGGGTTACTCTTCGCTGCGGTGCGCGGGCTTCTCATTGTGCTGGCTTCTCTTGTTGCGGAGCACAGGCTCTAGGCGCATGGGCTTCGGTAGTTATGACACATGGGCTCAGTAGTTGTGGCTCGCGGGCTCTAGAGCTCAGGCTCAGTAGTGGTGGCTCACAGGCTTAGTTGCTCCACAGCATGTGGGATCTTCCCGAAACAGGGCTTGAACCCGGGTCCCCTGCATTGGCATGCAGATTCTTAACCACTGTGCCCACCAGGGAAGCCCCTACTAATAGAATTTTCAACAATAAAATGAACACTCTCTGTACTACAGGAACTTTCAAATATGTTATTTCCTTTACTCTTCACAATAACCGTGCCAAAATAAAGAATTATTATTTCTATTTTTGTAGAAGATGAATCTGAAGCTCTGAGAGCTTGAGTAACTGGTCCAAGATCACACAGCTTGTGTCAGAACTGGTATTCTAAGCCAGGTTGGAGCCTACACACTTTTCACTTGACCGTCTTGCCTCAAAATTACTGAGGTCCATGAACCCCACATATATTGCCCTGGTCTTGCTTTTGATTGATACAAACATTCACGGTCCATCAGGGGCTGCAAAGTTTGCATGGATCAGTTACGAGTACTGGGCATTTTATCTTTATTTAGGTAGTTCAAATTTTTTGTGTGTGTGTGTGACTGTTGGTATCCAGATAGCATACAGGCCTCCCTCAAATAAATTAAACTTCCCATCTGTACTGAGTCATTTGGCAAGAAGTGGTTCACAGCCAGTGCAAATAGAGGAAGAATGCAGGAAAAGGGGTGGGGTGGGGTGGGGAAGACGTTTGTAATGTATGGAGCTGTGAGTGCAAGCACCACATCTTTGCCTCCATGCAAATAACCAGCACCCCCATGTCAGTGTTCACCCAAGAAGCCATTCAGTCTCTACTTTGGGTCTGTAGTCCCTTAGCGACCTCACAGCCAGCACCCACTGCCCCGTGCCTTTGGCAATCATCCTTGGCCTGGGACTGGCTCTATCCTGTGTGGGTGCCTGTGGATGCCGCCAATAGTCCCTCAAAGGATGGGAGCCCTGAGGCTCTGCCCTTCTGCAAGGTGGATGGGAGGGACTAGGTGCTCCCAGGTCCTGGCAGTGCACTGAGAGATGGGTGCCAGCATTGAGTGAGGGCTGACAAGCCAGAGCCGGAAAGAAGAGGACCGTTCTGGAAGCACACCCAGCAGATGGCACTGTTCTCTCAGAACCGAACGAGAAGGCTGGAAACCCCCCAAACAGTCACACTGTGACCACTGCTATCACGCAACCAAGGAGGTGGGTGAAAGAGGGGGTGGAAAGATGTTATTTCTTGGGTCATATGGAAGAACTGGAGTCAAGCAAATGCCAGGGACAATGTCAAAATGGCTTTAATCCTCAACCCTGGGTGGTGAAAAGAAAAAAAATATATGTATATATAATTTCTCTTAGCGCTGAGTTTGAGATCCCCTCTGCCGTTTACCATTGTGGGACCTGGCACAAGGCACATAAACTAAAGGCGGGTTATAATTCCTCTGGACAAGGCTACCAGGGAGGATTCAAGGGCTGGCTGGCACACACGGAGCGCAGGAAAAGTTAGTTCCCTTCTCTCTCACCCCCTCGGAAGGATTAGGAAGGATGCTTTGCTTTCTTCCCGGGTCGAGACCTCGAAAGAGCAGGGCTTGCGACTGCTTTCGGAATTCTCCAAGGGGAGGGCCCTGGGCGTGGCGGGCCGCAGCTACCTCGAGGGCCCGCTACAAAGAGGCACTGTTCCCGGCCTATCGGCTGGGCGGCGCTGGCTCCGCCGCGGGCCGGGAGTGGGCAGGTTTGCTCCAGCCGAGGAGCAAGCAGTGGGGCCAACCTCCAACAATAGTTTTGTTAAAAATCAAGAACGCAGGGCTTCCCTGGTGGCGCAGTGGTTGAGAGTCCGCCTGCCGAAGCAGGGGACACGGGTTCGTGCCCCGGTCCGGGAAGATCCCACATGCCGCGGAGCTGCGGGACCCGTGCGCCATGGCCGCTGAGCCTGCGCGTCCGGAGCCTGTGCTCCGCAACGGGAGAGGCCACAGCAGTTAGAGGCCTGCGAACTGCAAAAAAGAAAAAAGAATGCAGCAAAGTGCCAGAGGCCGTTTATTTTCCCTCGGGGTGGGCCGGAGAGAAAGCCGCTCCCTTTCCTGGGCGGGATCGAGTCTTGTCCCGCCGGCGGTGTGGCCGCACCAAGCTCCGAGGTCCCCGGGGAGGCGGCCAGGTGACCTCCAGGCCCCTTCTTCTAGGCAACAGCGTTCCTTTCCCAGCCCCACTCAGCCTGTTTTCTTCGGCGCCTGCAAAAGATGCTACGGCTCACAGGCCCGAAACCGGGATAAACTTAACCCACTCTCATCCCACTGTAGTACTGGGAGATGGAAAATACACACACACACACACACACACACACACACACACACATCGTTCCCTTCTACAAGGAAACCCGGCGCCTCCTTTGACAACTCCCCAGACCCACGACGGCGATGGTGGGGAGGGCGTCTCCTCTTGGAGGAGGGCGGCTGGGTCGCCACCCAGTTCTCTGGGGGGTTGTCCGCTGCCTCCGGGGCTGCCCTCCCGAGGCCCGGGCTCGAAAGAGGAGGGGACGGGGATTTGAGAGAATCTTTCTTCCCTGTGATCGCTGTCGGCCGTGCCCGCCTGCGGGTCTGGGGTCCTGCCCCCACAGCTCCAGACACCCAACCGCTCCCTGCACCTCTGGTGACACTCGGCACTGAGGGGAGGATGAGCCCAAAGAAGTAGGCCGAGTGCAGATGGGAGAGCCAGGCTCCTTCCCGCTGGCCGGATCGTGTCCTTCCTCCCCTTCCAAGGACTGGTAGCCTTTGAGCGTCGGAGGGAAGGAAGCCTTAGACTCTTCCCAGCAAGTTGCGCTCTCATCTACCCAATTCTGCGTTACCCTCCGGGCCTCCCTTGGACCGGCTGGAGACCCGGGTGGGACCCGATCCCAGCTCGAGAAGGCGGCTGGGGCGTCGGAGGCCAGCCCTCGGCTCCGGGATCCAAGCCCCCGCTCGCCCCCTCTGGATCCTACCTGTGCGCGGCGCCCGCACAGCACCGGTGACCCGCCTGGGAAGGGCTGGGCGGTGCTAGCCACGCGGAGCGTCATTTATTCATGTACACCGAGAAAAGAAGGCTGGGGTCCACACCTGTGAGTTTGCCAGCGGGTGCGTCTCCTCGCTGCTGGCAAGCCCAGTGGGAGGCCGGAGCCGGCGAAGTTGCTGGAAAACGGTGAACTCAGAGCTGGAGAGTTAGATGAATCAAAGGTATGGGGACATTAGGCTCGGACAGTCTGTTAACCCATCTCAACGTGACCAGATACTTCCGTGAGCCCCATAAGGCTCGCCCTTACCTAGATCCGTGTCCCCTTCCTCCTCTCTTTTGTGATGCGCCGCATCTGAGGTGTGTTAATACACGCACTCAGGTCACGGTTTAGTCGGGCTGTTTTTTGCACATTTGTCTCTGCACTCTTCCTCTGTGGGCTGATTTCACAAGTTCACCGGCAGAGGGCAACCTTGTTCCAAGTTCTCGAGGGCTCCTAGGCACGTCTCCTCTCTCCACCCAACCGCTGAGGTGGGACTTGGGTCTTCCCTGTTTACAGCCATTCCTTCCCATGATGTTCCCTTTCCTCATCGGGGTCCTCCAGAAGATCCCGCAGTGCTGGCCTCCCCCTCACTTGCAGTAAGGCTTGGGGGAGAGGGTCCCTGCGCATCTTCTCTCTAGCACAGCCAGTGTGAGCTGACTCTGTCCTGGTGACTGTCCTTTTATTCCCCCTCCTGAGAGCTGTTTACATTTTAAGGAGCCACAAGGCCCCCACCTGAAGGAAAGCAGGCCCAGGGAGGCAGGGCGTTGGGGTGCGTGCAGGGAAACAGAGAAAGAGAGAGAAGGGAGGCTGGGCAGCCTCTGAAAGAGGATGAGGGAAGGCTTTCCCTGCTTTCTGAAATCCCTTCAGTTTCCAGTTCAGCTAGCTTGTGGGAGCCCCTGCTCTGTGCCAGGCACTGGGTTGCACACTGTCTTCCTTAGGGGATGAACTCTGGGCTTGGAGCTGTTAAGATCCAGCTGGAGTCTGACCCTCTCCTTGTGAATTTCCTTTTAGAGAAGCACATCTTGTTCATAGAACTTCCTACATGTAATCAAACACTTGTGCAGTCATTTCATCCATTCAAGACGTAGTTCTACGTGCCAGTATAGGACCCCTGGCCGAGCTTGTAGTCAGACGATAAGCAATAAATATAATAACTAGAGCATGTCTGTTGGAAGGGGGCCAATTGTATAGGGCTTTGCAGACATTTTATGGGCTCTAATGTGAATGATACGGGGACCCACTCGTGGGTTTTGCCCAACAGGTGGATACTTCTTACTCTTCACAAGGATCACACTTGGCTGTGACTAGGAGGTAACAACAAAATGAGGGCCATGGTGATGATCCAGGGAGGTTCTCTCAGGGCAGGGGTGGAAAGAGGTGCTCAGATTCTGGATGTAGTTTTCAAAGTAGGAGAAAAAAGATTCCTGCCCTCCTGTGGGGTGTGAAGGAAATCCAAGATGACTCCAAGCAGTTGGAAGGATAGAGCTGCTGCTGACTGAGACTGGAAGACTGTGGAGAAAAGGTGGAGTAGAGATGTATTTTGGACACATTCAGGGTGAGGAATCTATTAGAAAAGCCAGTGGAGAGGTTGGCTAGGCAGACACTCGTGTCTCGGGAGGGCTGGGCTGGAGATGGAAATGGGGGGTTGTCGGGATACATATAGGCGGTGCTGAAAACCCTAAGGCTGGAGAGATCAGCGAGAGGATGAGTGGGAGACAGGAGTCCAAGCCCTGAGCCCGAGACCCCATCGTGCACATCACAGCTCCCATGGCTCAGGCACAAGGCCTGCTCAGAGAGCATCTGGTAAATGGACGAACCAACCTCTCTGACTCTTACTTTCATCACAAGTAAAATGAAAATAAACGTGGTACTCACCTCAGAAGGTTGTCTTCAGGAAAAGTTATATGAGGTCATGAAAGTGAAAATGCCTTACAAGTAGCAGGTACTCTAGTGTATCTTAAAAATGTAGGTTCGATGATCTCATCCTCTTCTCGTTTGTAACTCAGATTTATATGAACTTTACAGCTTATATGTCTTGATGGTATTGTCACAATAAATTCCTGATGCGTGCAGGGCAAACATTGTTTTTCTCATTTTATGGATGAGGAACATGGGCTTGGGGAGGTAAAATAACTTCCTGAAGGCTCACCTCTGATAGTAATTCCACTGGCTAATGTATCTGTGTACGTCTGTGTCAGGCACTGGGTTAATGAGTTCGCTTGCATCTTGCAAGGACACTCTTGAGGTAGGTATCATTATCTCCATCTGCAAATAAGGAAACTGATGCGTGGAGAGGATGGATCACTTAGCCAAGGCCACGTGGTGAGTTCCCGGGTCATGAGCAGACCTCCCAATCCTGCCTTGAATGATCTGTTCCTCTTCCTAATTTGCATCCTAGACTCCTGCCAGGACTGGGCCTTGCCACAGGCAGCGTGAGAGGCTGCCTCCTGGCTTTGAAGTTGGAAAACTTCTCTCTCCTCACACCTCTCTCCTACCAAGGCTGCTGCAGGATGTGAAAGTTCATTCACTCCTTGGGAACTTTCTAGAGCAAGCTGAATCAAAGCATCTTGGTTCATTGCTCCCTCTCTCTGGAATGTCCTTTCCCCTTTTCTTTATATGGTGGAGACTCCTGTGCGTTCTTCCGAAATCTGGTCAACTCCAGTTTGTTTTTCCAAATCCAGCTCGTATGGCACTTCCACTGTGAATCCTTCCCTGCTTGCACCAGACAGAGTTAGTCACTACTTAGTTCCCACGACACTTTGGTCATACCTCTCTCACAACAACGGACAGTTTCCTCTGTGTGTGACAGATGCCACTGTAAGACTGTGATTTCCTCTAGGAAATCTTTTTTTTGTTTTTTTTTTCCATGTCTTTGTATCCGATGCGGTGTTTGCTTCATAAACACGTAAATGAATGAGTGACCCCTCAATAATCACTATCAAAGTGATTTTATGGATATCAAATACTGTTTCAGAGATGAGGAAATAGACTCACAGAAGTGACAGCACAAAGCCTTCCGGCTAATTAAATATTGGATCTGGAGCACCAGAGAGGCGATGAGGTCGTGCCTTATGAAACCTCTTGACAACCGGTGAAGCCCAAAAACTGCCTTCCTTCTCTTTGCGTCGCCATCCAGGGTCCTTGAACCCTCTCCCAAATGATCCTGCAGGTGGCAACAGAGGCCAAAGAAAAGTGCAGCTCCCGTCCTGAGCCCCTTTCTGGGCGTGTATGTAAGGAAGGCAAACCTTTCTGAGGGTGGGGCAAGTGACTTGAAGGAATCCGAGCAAGAGAGAGCGTCTTATGTCTCCATCAAGTGTAACTCAGAAAGAAATTGTTTAGACACTTGCAGTGTTAGCACTAGTTGTAACATGGATATGAAGAAAGGAAAAAAAAAACAACGAAAAAAAAAGGACATCCAGTAACAAAGTGAAACCTTACGTTTGGATGGAAAAGCCACACGATCTGTCCCAAGTCACAGAAAGTGGGGAGGGGAGGGTCAGTTTCAGGGCCACTGCCCTGTGTCGTCTGCAAAACAGGTTTCTGCCTGGTAGAGGAACCAGGTGTAGGTCCAAGTGCATTCACTGCGACCCAGAGGCTGTTTGGTCATGGGCTGATGGCGACCTGGATCGTCAGAGCTTCTGGCTTGTGGGACTGTGTCCCCATCTCGGCCCTAATAAACATTTCCCAGCGGCTCAATGAAAAGCAGAGGAAAGGTCATCCAGTTTGCCAAGGACAGGAAACTTGAGTCCTACAAGTGCCCATGTGGAAGAGTGGGCAACGGGGAAGTGGAACAAGGGGACATTTACCCTGTGCTCGAAATGATTGGGCCGAGACAGCATGGAAGAGGCCTGGCTGGAGCAGTGGTGTATGTGGGGAAGAACAGGGCGGGGGCCCTTTGTGATAACAGCTCCAGTTTGTGCAGCACACTTCCATGATCTTTTTACTCCTCTCCACAGGCTAGGAGGTGGTAATGGGGAAATCGAGGCTGGGAGCATCTAGTCTAATTACCGGCGTATGGTGGAGCTGTAGCGTGAATTGCATTTCTGTGCCTCGTGGGTTATTCTCTGCTTTGGCCCCATGTCTCTAACCAGGCTGCATGTTCTCCTCCTTTTATCGGAACCTCGTTCATCTCCAATCCAGCCATCTGCCCTGTTATAGGAGCTGTTGTTATCTGTCTCTTTCTGGGGTTGTACAACTTCTGCATTTGGTCTTATCCTCTCTTGCTTCCCATTAATTTGACATATTCTATAGGAGTTGGGTCTCCAGATATAGCAAAAACCAAAACTGAGATGTTCAGTTAAATGGGAAATTTAGAAAAAAAAAGAATAATTTTTATTGTATGGACATATTAAAATGTTTCCTTTTATCTAGGGGACTTCCCTGGCCATCCAGTGGCTAAGACTCCGTGCTTCCAATGCAGGGGGTGCAGGTTCAGTCCCTGGTTGGGGAACTAAGATCCCACATGACACGTGGCATGGCCCCCCCCCCAAAAAAAAGTTTCTGTTTATCTAAAACTCAGATTTAACTGAGCACCTGTGTTTTACCTGGCAACTCTCCATGCAAGTGACAGTTCTGAACACCATTTACATCATTCTGAAGGTGTCCAATTTCCCTGTTAGCTATAGTGCTGAGGCCATAAGCTTCTGTGGAGTGTGGGCAGGGGACATAAATATATGAATTGAGTGATGAGTAATAGGAACGGGGCCTGGAACTAAATTGAAAATCGAAGAGCAAATATTCCTCCATTCTAGACATTCAAATTCAGAAGATTGTAATAGTATTAAGTATTTTAAATAAAATATTAAAGCAAAAAGCAAGAAAGCAAACAGACAGACGCACATACACACATAACACATACATGGCTGTCAGAGTCTGGCTCCTATGTGAAACTCGGGCGAGGCCCAACCACTGCACCTGGCATTGGCGACCCCTGATCGAGAGTTGTGCCCTCCACTCTCACCCTCCTCCTGCCCACCCTCCCCTGCCCCCCACCAGCCAATTCTCACTCGTCATGGACCCCCTGGCCATTTCCCACCTCACCAGTCCTGCTGGCCACTCAGCTCCACAGTGATCTTTCTCTTTCCGAGGTGAGAGTGCTCCTCTCCACCCAGAGACACCACCAGTGGTCACATCATTCTCCTCTCCAGCAGCCCAAAGGGAGGCCAGGAAGTGACTTTGAGAGATGCTTACCATGTGCCAAGACCTTTATATGCAGATGTTTGCTTATTTTTGGTCTCCTGTCCCTGGTGGGATGGTGAATCACTCAAGGACAGCAACCCTGTGACATATAACTCTGATTTCCGTGTTGAGTTTTGCTACAAATATGTGCTCAGGGTATACTTAGCAATGGGACCAGGAAGGTACAAACTCGTGAACTCAGTAACTGCAGACTGAAGGCAAAACCCTGTACCAGTGTTTCCCCACTCCCATGTTTCCTTACCACACCCCCATCCCCTCCCAATTCTAGTTTCAAGCATTTTTCAAATATGAGGCTTTTGTCCAAATTTAAGCCTTTGGCTTAAAAATCCATTTTTTACAGAGCTGATTAGGACCTGAATTTGAAAGATGTTGGTTCTTTTTGGGCCTGCTTTGTTAGGAAATGAGCCATAGCACCTTCAAAGACCCCCTCTTGTGCATGTTGAACTGAGGCAGCCTTGGGGCTTTGAGAGGAATGCCACTGAATCTTGACAAAACCCCACCTTTTGTTTCTAAGGGAGAAAAAGTCCCAAGGAACACGGGTGACTTGGAGCAAAGGACCGGTTGGCCCCAGACGTGATCTTCTTCTAACGAGGAAGGGGCAAGAATCCTGGAAACACCCAAATTAGACACTAGACCTGGGAAACAAACAAACAAAGGGACCAGAAGACCTTTCAGTCTTTCAGTCTTTCGAACTCCAAAGATTTTTCAAATATTCTCCCTTTATTGCGATTCCTGGCCTCCCCAGCTAGCGCTGGCTGAGAGGTGCTGAGCTGGGCTGGGGACCCTGGGCTGCTGCCATGACTTCGTGGCCAGCGATGCCTTCTCAAGCTCTCTGTTTAAGACTTCCTCTGGCCTCACAGCTGCCCGGACAGAGAGGGACCCTTCCGGAAGCCCGGTTACCTTTTGAATTCTGTTATTACTCTTTTCTTTAGAAATGGATCCCCTTCCTTTCAATGGGAAAAGGTGTCATGACAAATAATATGTCTCTATTTTATCATTAGGCTCCAGACTTCTCCCCGGGGGGAAAAAAACAGCTGTTTTTTGTTTGTTTGTTTGTTTTTAATTCAATAAACTTCAAGAAGCTCTTTATTATTCATCAACTTCAAAGAGACTCTGCTGGGCGCCTTGGACAGGACACAGAGCTGAGTTTCCTGATCAAGGGCAGAAAGAAAAAGAGACCAGGACACATGGGTGAGTTTACTTGATTAGTGGTTTTTCCTTAAATAGTCTAGTTCAGTGTGTGTGGGGTTGCGTTGAGGGGGAGTTTGCATGTGCCTGGGTGCCAGCTGCTATGCTGGATGGCAGGATTGCTGAAATGAATGCAGCGCAATCTCTGGCTCTCCCCACCTGCTGGAGGAGGTGGGCTTGGGGCCCCAGCGACAGGGAGAAGCAGTCCGGTGCAGTGGTTACCAGCACCGGCTCTGGAGTCAGAAGGCCTGTGCCCTGGCTCTGCTGCTAATGGGCTATGTGGCACTGGGCAAGTTACTTAGCTTCTCTGGGCCTTAAGTTTTGCATCCTAAAACGGGGTTCATTACCAAACCTGTGTTATAGGGTGCCTGTGAGGATTGAATGAGCTAAACTAAAGGACTTCTGCACGCTGCTTGGCACTTGTGTTTATTATTATCATTCAGAAGGTGTGGCAGGAAGTGTGTGGGAGCACGGAGGAGGGTGCAGCTGACTGCCTGGATGCGGCGGGGGAGGCTTCAAAGAGCAGGTGACATTTGCATGGCACCCTGAAAGATGAGCAGGAGTTTGGTAGACCAAGGTGGTGCCGAGTGAACCCAGGGAGGGGGGAACGTTGTCAGAGGCGTGAGACAAGGCAGCGGCTGGAAGGAGGAATAGAGAGGACAGTGCAGCTGTAGCCAAGGGCTTGTGTCTGGCTTGGGGAGGGAGTAAAATCACAAAAGGAGTCCAGAAAGGTGGGGTCAGGCTAAGGTTGGGAAAGGATCTTCAGGATCTCAACCTAAGAATCTCCAGTTCCACGAGATAGGTCATTAATTCATTTGGGTGTGTCATTTTGACCACGTTCGATGTACTTGAAGTGTTCGATAAATGTCAGCATTGTTATCATTACTATTATTATCAAGTCCCTTACAGATATCATCTCACTGAATTCTCACAACATCCCTGCAAAGAAGGTTCTGTCATCCTCATCCTATAAAACCAAAGGAAGGCAGAAGGAAGTTTCAGAATTTGCCTGTCACTGAACCGGTAGGGGGCAGAGCCAGCAGGTGGTGGAGCTGGATTTTGAACCTGCTTCTGTCTGACCCCAGAGGCTAAGCTCTTCACTGTGGCTTCGCGCTTTCTCCCAGTGCTTAAGGAGGCTGCCTTAAAACAGGGCTTCCCATTTGCTTAGTTAATGGGATTGTATATAAATACTACTACACTGTTTACTTTGAAAGAAATCAATTAAAGAAATCCAACAGAGCAGTCTGACAGGGGCTTTGAGTGTATAAATTCACCCTTAGGCCGGGGTGTCTTTCAGGCGGGTGGTGGAGCTCTTGGGCTGTATTCCCAAGGCTCAGGCCCCAGAGGCACTACCAGCTGACACCCACCCCCAGCCCCACCCGCGTGCCTGTAGCACAGAAATCACCATGGCAACCCCAGTTAGCATTTCTTTGCAGACTGCTTGGCAGGGCTGAGTGGTACCTGACACCCTCTGGGGCACTTGACTTTGAACAAGGCCTTGTCTCCCTTAGGGGCCAGTGCCAGCCAGGTCTTCAGGTCTCAGGCCTGGAACAAGAGCCCAAACACCTTCCGACTGGACCAGGGTCTGTGACAGCTTCTCTCCCACCCATTCATGGCCAGCCGGACATTTGTGTCCTGGGTCAGTTCTGCAGGTCCTCTCCCGTTCTTTGGGGAGACACTAACTAGCTGAAGACACTTAGTCACTGGGCCCCTGGCAGCTGCAGGGAAGGAGCTGGGGAGGAAAGAACATTCTCCAGTGGGGAAGCAGATAACAGGCACCAGGGAGTTCCCCTTCTCCAAACACTTCCCTCTTCATTGTGCACTGGCGCCTCCAATGCCAAGCGTTTAAGAAATCGCCAGGGATCCTGGTGACATTTGCCCCCGGGACAGCTGCCCCAAATTAGCATCCTGTGTGGGTGAGTTAATCTGCATAAATGTCACCTCCTCCGAGAACCCTTCCCTGCCCCACAATTCACTCTTGTTCCCTGTCTTTCCCTTTACAACATTTATTCCACTTTCTAGTTCCATAATGTTAAGATTTTCTTGCTTACTCTTCCCTGCCCCCTGCCCCTGACTGTAAACTCCGTGGGGTCAGGGAACGCATTTATTTTATTCCCTGTTGTGCAGCCAGCGTTGGGAACAGGTGCAGCACATGGCGTTTTGGTCAGGTCTCTGGCAGCTCTTCTCTTCCTCTTTTCCCGGCACTGGTGCCTCCTCCTCATCCTCGCTTGACTGTTGAGTTTCTCAAGGGGGGCTCTTAGGCTGCCTTCACGTCTCACTCTTTTTCCTAAGCCATCTCACCCCTGCCCAAAGCTTCCATTTGCTTACGTGACATTTTTGTCTGTGTGTCTTCAAGTCACCCCGAATTCCCGTGACCGAGGCGAAACGCATGGTCTCTTCCCTGGAACGTGGCCCTTTTCCAGGGTTCTCTGAGTCCATGGCTCCATCGGGCAGCCACGTGGGCAAACCAGGAAACAGGCGGTCGTGGGTGCCTCCTCCATGTTTATCCTCCCCCCAGTTCAGTCACTTTGACCTCTTTCGCATCTCCTAGATCCATCGACTTCTCACAACCTCTGCAGTCCCTGTCCTGGTCCATGCTACCTGCTCCTTTCACCTGACTGGCTTATTAACACACCTTCTTACTGCTCCTCTGGTCCCCTCCATTCTCCATGCTCCAGCCAGAATGTTCTTGAAATGCAGATCCGATCACGTCATCCCTCCCTCCTCCGCACACACAATTTGAAACAGCCTTGACAACACGGGGAATGACTCGGGACATGCACTCTCTGGGTGCCCTCTTGTGATCCCACCTTCCTCTGGCAAGCCCCCTCTTAGACAGTGTCCCTTCAGGATGGCTCCAGTCGGCTTATCTTCCAAGGTCTTCTCTGGTCTAAGAGTGCTCACGCACCCGTCCCCTGCCAAATGCCAACCTGGGCAACTTGAGTCGTAATCTAGCCTGTGTGCTTTCTTCCTGAATGGAGGTGAACACTGTCCATGGGGTTCTTTAAACCCCACCAGACGTGTATAAATGCCTCAGAAAGGTCTCTGTGAGGAGCTCAAACATAGTCCTTTGTAAAGAAACCTCCTCCTGCCTTTTCAACCTCAGCTGTTTCATAGTTAGGAGCAGGGTTGAGGTCAAGGATCACAAACAAGTGTGGGAGGACCTCTCTTGCTACTCCTGAGTTCATGCCCCATGATTTCACTTTGGAATATGGGAGCACCTTGCCAACTCCTAAATCCTTTGGGGCCCACCAGAACTGAGTAAAAAGAGTTCTAGGTACAGAATACTGTTTTACATAGAAAGTGCTCCATGGAAGGAGTTGGCTAGAATCTACCCCTCAGAGACATGGGCATGTTGCTTTAGGAGAAGTCTGGTAGGCATAGCCCCAGGCAGCCGGGAGTCCCATAGCAGCACCAGGAAGCTGAGAGAGAGGGCACAGGGATAACTTGGCTGTGTCACCTGAAGTTAGAGGGCAGGGTCTTCTGAAGCCTTCAACCTCGCTGCCTCTGTTGACCTCCCACCCTCTCAGTCACTCCCTTACCCCACCTGGGGGCCCTCTCCATGGAGTCAGCCCCGGCCTCAGCCCAGAGGAGCTGCTTCCATAGGCAGCATCCCCCAACCTTCTGCCAAGCAGCTGGGGCCGCCACAGCCCCTCCGGGCTGAGAGCCACACTTCTCTTGAAAACCACAGAGAATCAGTCAGGGGGTCAGAGTCCTTCTCTCTGGCTCAGAAGTCCCATGGCTGACTGAGCCTTGCCCCTCATGGACTCCTTGGTCCAGGCACAGTGTATTTCTATCTTATCCCATTAAGGCCAGCGCTGGGCAAACTCATGTAGGAGATACAGTTCGTCTGAAGTGCTTGTGACCATAGGGATGGGCATCTCATGCACATTGGCAAGGTGTAAACTGCCACAACCTTTTGCTTTTGAAGCAATTCAGAAATGTGTATCAAGAGCGTTAAGAGTGTTTTGGGGGCTTCTCTGGTGGCACAGTGGTTGGGAGTCTGCCTGCCGGTGCAGGGGACGCAGGTTCGAGCCCCGGTCCGGGAAGATCCCACATGCCACGGAGCGGCTGGGCTCGTGAGCCGTGGCCGCTGAGCCTGCGCGTCCGGAACCCGTGCTCCGCCACGGAAGAGAGGCCACAACAGTGAGAGGCCCGCATACCGCTAAAAAAAAAAAAAAAAAAAAAAAAGAGCATTAAGATTGTTTTCACCTTTTGACTGAGAAGTTCCATTTCAGTAGACACTTGTAACTGAAGTTTATAATGCGGAGCTCATTTTCACAGTGGGGAACCCATCTCTGATGCAGCTTCTTCTGGATGCCTTTTGATTTGCTGCTTTGATAACATGGCAAACTTCTTTGGTTTCCCAGTCATATACTGAACATGGAGAGAGGGTGGAGACAAAGTGGATTTAAGGCTGTGTAACTCTGTGTAAAAACCCCCTAAGGGGGCCTGTCCCCAAAGATACATGGTTCTCAAAAGGAGACTCTTGTGGTGCTGAGTGCATAAAAATTTGTGTGGGGAGCTTGTAGAAAGGGAAATTGTATTGGCCCCTGACCTCCCATTCTGATTCAGTAAGTTCGGGTGGTTTCCAGGAATCTCTGTTTTTAAGAAGCTTCCCTGTAGATTTCGATGCACAGGGAGAAGGTTTGAGAACCATTGCTTAGACTTGTAACATTCCAGAGAATTCCCCTAAGTCTTATTTTAAAGAATTCCCCTATGTCTTATTTTCATGGGACTATTGTATGTCACACAGGATCTGTGCATTCAAGAAATATCTGAAATACCAGACAAGCATTCTTACCACAAATTTAGAGGGAGAGAGTTAATTATCAAAGACCCGATGTAACCTGTATACCACACTTTTAAGTGTATACACTGCATATAGAGACAGAGACGTCTAGAATGACTTCAGTATGCAAAACTTGTTCTGCCCACAAGCAAGCTTCGGCACTTCTTTTCCTGGGGTCATGTGAACTGGGTGTATGTTTCCATGCTCACTGTCCCAGCACTTCTAAGACTCTTCCATGAAGTATGATTTTAGAAGCAGATGAGAATTCCTTTTCTTCTCCACCTAATCCAGCTGTCTTCTCTCCATTCTGCCTGGAGGTCATAAATTGGGCTGTGATGCTTTCCACTGTTAGGAAGAGATCTACTTGGTGGGAGGTGTTATTAATTTTGTCCACTGGTTCTCAAAATGTTCTGGACGTTGGAATCACCAGGAGAGCTTTTCAAAACCAAATGTCTTGCTTGCACCTCAGACTAATTCCACCAGAATCTCGGGGTGGGTGTGGGGTTCTCAGATATCAGTATTTTTAAAGTCCTCATGTGATTCTAGGTGCAACATGGTTGAGAACTATTAATCTAGCCTAAACTTCACTTGAGGTAGAAATAGAAGTAGCGCAGGAAACTTTAGTGAAAGGCCAGGAGAAAAATATTTCTTTTCCTTGTACCTTATTCATGATTACTTTCTGTGTCCACTTGTCTTTCTGCGGATTGGTTTGCTTTTTTTCTTTTCACAGACTTCAATTATTACCCGGTTGCATGACCCCATATTATAGTTTTATTACATTCACAACTGGAAAGCTCGTCTTGTAACCTGAACCATTTTCCCCTCAAAGTCTGACCATGACGCCCCCAGTTACCAGAGACACTTTTTAAAAATGGAGATTCATATGTATAAAATATATGACTAATAAGAACCTGCTGTATAAAAAAATAAATAAAATAAAATTCCAAAATTCCAAAAAAAAAAATGGAGACTCCTGGTCTCTGCCTATATTCATTAAATCAGAATTAATGGGGATGGTTCCATGAACCTGGATTTTTAACAAGTTCCTCAGTGACTCTTATACCCTAAAGTATGGGTATTTTGGCCCTAACCTCACCAGCCCCGTTAGGAATACAGTCATGCTTTGGATCCAAAATATTGAGGATGAAGACCTAAGAACAAGCGTAACAGGAATGTGATACATTTCACCCCATGAAGATGGACATTCTGAGGACAGGGATGAGCAAAGGGCTGATTGTTTTTACCAATGACATTGACTCTAGAGGTTATAAATGAAAATCCCTACAACTATTCTCAAGGCTATCCTTCATAGACTGTGATATAAGAATAATTTTTCCAATCCAGTTTCTCTGTGGATGAAGTGCTAACCACCTTCAGCACTAATGTTATATCAGTTATCTACTGCCACAGCCATGCTGTGTAACATACAACCATAAAACCTCAGTGGTGCACAATACAATGCTGTTCATGAGTCTATGGGTTGGCGGGGTGATTCTGCTGATCTGAACTGGGCTGGGTGAGGCACCCCCCTGAGTCAGCAGTCAGTTGTCAGGCTAGCAGTCAGGCTAAATGACTCGACTGATCTTGCTTGGCCTTTCCCACATCTTGGCCAGAACCCCTAGGGCAATTCAGCTTGCTCCAAGTGGCTCGTCCTCCAGCAGGCTAGCCCAGGCGTGGCCAAATTCTGAGAGAGTGTGGAAGCGTGCAAGGCCTCTTAGAGCCTAGCTCTGCGACTTGTACAATGCCACTTCTGCCACGCTGTTGGCCAACTTGGTCACAGGAAGAGCCCACATTCAAGGAGGTGGAGAAACAGACCCTACCTCTTAATAAGATAAGCTGTAAAGTCACATTCCAAAGCATATGGGTCCAGGGGGGACATCAAATGGTGCCATTTATACAAACAATCTACCACATCCATCACTTAATCTTTATCTGTGTAGGTATTGCATAGCTAGAAGGCACCAAGTTCTGAAGGGTCTCACATTGGTCCTGGGCATCAAAAGAGTCTCTGCGCACATAGGTGGGAAGGTAAGGCCTTGTATGGCAACTGTCTGCTTCGAGTATGTTGGGCTTTACCAATCATGGCCTGGAGTACATCATCCAGGGGGATATGCAAAAGTATTCAGGAAATTATTTAAGATATTCAGAAAACGTCCCGAAGATGGTATCGCAGTTACCTTGCAGATCCTGTTTCCATGCTGCCCTGAAATTCTAGTTGGGCTCTGGTTGCCAAGGAGATGCTATTGTTTTAAAGTGGGACACATCCATCCCTGTGCTAAAGACCCATTGAAAATGGCTTTCATCTCCTTTTCCAAATGAATAAATACAAGTCCTTCAGCCTGACCTTTCAGACCCTGCACATCTGACCAAATTCCAATTTCCAAATTCGTCTTCTAATGTAGGTCCCGCACACGTGCACTGCATGTTGCAGCAGGCTTTTGCTCCCTCCGACCTCCTTGTCTAAACATGTAGTTCCTCAATCTCTGCAAATCCAAATCGTAGCAATTCTAGAAGTGCCTGTTTCAATATTCACTGTTTTAAAAACCATCACTGTTAACAGCAGACAAAAACGCACGACTCTCCTCTTTATTTGGCATCTGGTTACTGAGTCTAAGCTAGTACTGCTCGCCACACGACAGGCCAATAAATCGAGAGACGAGTTGTTGAGGCAAGGAATAACTACTTTATTCGGAAAGCCAGCAGACCGAGAAGACGGTGGACTTGTGGCCCAAAGAACCATCTTGCCTGAGTTAGAATTCAGAATCCTTTTATCCTAAAAGGGGAGGGAGTAAAGTCAAACACGTCCTGGCTCCCATCAGCCTCCGGAGGACATGTGTTAATTTCTTCCTCCCTGCATGCATTCACAGGTGGACCTGGTCAGGATGTTTCCTGTGAGCTGAACAAAGGTGTTTTAGCTTAATGCTCATTACCTCGGAAGGAAGGTTCTTTTTAACTCTCTGAAATGGGGATAATACCTACTTGCAGGGGGGTTATAATAAAATAATGTATTTAAAGTTCCTAACATTTAGATAGGACACATGATAACTTGATAAATGATGGCTATTTTTATGACCCCACATTACAAGCTATTATCTTCTTTCCTGTGTTGTCTGATGTTGCCTATTTTACCCTCTTCTTACCCACACTTCCCCCTTCTGAACAACAAGGGCTATGTCTTCTTTGTTATTACTGTTATCTGTATTTACAGATGAGGAAACGGAGGAACCACAAGATCAGGTAGTTTGTTCAAGTCCAGATAGTTCACAATGGTGGAGTTGAGATTTGAATTTATTCTAGGACCTGCTCGATAAACCCCAGCACTGCACTGCACTGCATTGCACTGCACTGCCTTATCTTGGCGTGGACTTCCAGGAAGCAAGGCCCGAGACCAAGGCTTCTTTGAGATCAAGGGGCCGGAGTGGAGGACCGGGGGAGTGAAATAAGAACAGGAGGAAAGACTAGACTGGTTTTCGATTCCACCAGGCCCTCTGGGTCTCCGAACTGCAACCTGGGAGATGGAAAGAAGGAAACACTCATCCCTTGTCTCTAGTTAGTCACTGCTCAGGGGTTAACTGTTAACTCCCTGCACTTGTGGTTGTGCGTGATCAGTGTAGAGGCAGGTCCATCTGGCACCCTGCCACAAGCACTCAGAGCAGCCCCGGGGCAGGAAGCCAGACCTAAGAGGTGCTTTCCCACTGTCTCTGGGGAAACCTGGCCCCAGCCTGCGCAGAGCCGGTGGCCACAGCACAGGGCAGGAGGGAGTAAGCGATGGGCCACGGTAAAGTGGTTGGTGTGTGAAGCAGCTGGTGTGTGTGGAGTGGCTGGCACTGCTGCCTCAGCAAATAAAGGAGACAGTCAGTGGGCGGTGAAAGTACTGTAACCAGAAGGGTCTTCCTGAATTTCCTCTTGATGTGAAGATGAAGGGTTCGTTTATGTTTATTTTAGAAGCAGGCCAGTGTAAGAGGGAGTATTAAGAATTCTTGTCTCAAATTCCTTTTAAAGAGTTCTATGGATGAATTAAAAAAAAAAAAAAAAAAGAAAGAAAGAAAGAAAGAGGGACTTCCCTGGTGGCGCAGTGGTTAAGGATCCGCCTGCCAACACAGGGGACACGGGTTCGATCCGTGGTCCGGGAAGATCCCACATGCCACGGAGCAACGAAGCCCGTGCGCCACAACTACTGAAGCCTGCGTGCCACAACTACTCAAGCCCACGTGCCTAGAGCCCGTGCTCTGCAGCAAAGAGTAGCCCCCACTCGCTGCAGCTAGAGAAAGCCTGTGTATAGCAACGAAGACCCAGCGCAGCCAAAATAAGTTAATTAATTAAGTAAATCTATATATTAAAAAAAGAGTTCTATGGAAAGATTTGGGCCCACCTGTGTTTTGAAACATGTCAAGTACGTGAGATTATGGGAGAAGAAAATTACATACATAAGAAACTATGAATTTGCATTGGGAACTTCCACCATACAGAATGGTCCTAAAAATAAAAAAGTTACACGGTTGTAAGCTTTCCTGAGTCTTCTTTAGGATCAGGCTTATTGTTCTCTTTGGAGAAACTTTTGGCCTTTAAATTGACAAGTCCTGCTTTTATATATTGGTCTGTGAACCTCTCCCTCGGGGAGCATCTTTTAAATTGAAAGGCCCATGTAGGACTGAAGGAAAAAAAATCTATTTTTTAAAATTAAAAAAAAGTTGCAAGTTAGCCAGAGAGGTAAGTTATCTAACCTCTTGTTTGGAGCATGGACTATCCTTTTATTTTTCAGTTAAAATGCCATGTTGAGAGCATAGTCATTTATATCATCAACCTAAGAAACCTAGGCTGAATTAAGGTGGTGAAGTTAAGTATAAAAGTGGCATCAGAGGGCTTCCCTGGTGGCGCAGTGGTTGAGAGTCCGCCTGCCGATGCAGGGGACGCAGGTTCGTGCCCCGGTCCGGGAAGATCCCACATGCCGCGGAGCGGCTGGGCCCGTGAGCCGTGGCCGCTGGGCCTGC
>RJWK010031659.1:0-24102 GCA_004363435.1 Platanista minor | reverse complement strand
AAAAAAAAAAAAAAAAGAAGAGCCCTTGTACAGCTGTTTTCCCAGGCACCACCATCTGTGGGGAGTGGCCGCCCTCTGGTGTCCTAAATGTGACTTGTCCTCTCAGGGAGGAGAGCTGGCAACTTGCCTGTCTCCGAAGGGTGGGATGAGCTTGGAACAACCCCAACTCGTCCTTTCAGAGTTTGGGGGTTCAGGGAAAGTGAGTGCACTTCCACAACTTACTGGATGTGAGGCTGTGCCCCAGAGGGCACTGGGTAGAAGTTTCATCAATTTCGGCCCCCATCTGTCTCTCGTCCTGGTGTCATTTTGCAGGGTAAGTGGCCACGTTCTATTTCTGACTCGAGTGCTAGTTAGAAGGGTGTTGCATTATTATTATTCTTTAAACCCTGCATTAATGTTTTACAGGCACTTCTGTATCTATGTTACAACACAACAGAAAAAAAAAATAGAATTGTTGTCAATCCTTATGGGGCAAATTTTACTCTGGGCTGATGAAAATTTTATCATTGGACTGGCACCAGATTGCAAAGTGGTTCAGGCAACACCCAAGGATGTGTGCTTTAAAGGGCTTTCTCAGCTCATTTTATAGTCACCATAACCTTATGAAGAAGTTTTTTATGATCATTTTACATATGAGAAAATAGGCTCAAGCTCCATCCAAACTTGTTTGAAGCCAAAGAACTTTGCAAGATGCCACACTGCCCCCCTGTGGCAGCCTTGTGGCTTACTCTGCAAATAGGCCATAGCAGCGTGCCCAGTTGTCTTCCAAATCCAAAGATGTGCTTCTTTGTGATTGGAGGTGCCAGTTGCAACAACTATCCTTCACTGTGGAGGGGGTATTCCGCAACATTCTATTATTATAGCTACTTGGTCTTCCAAAGGCTTGCCTTCTATAGGCCACCGACTCTAGCCAATTACAGGTGATAATTTAAGTAACCGCATGCCATGGACTGGTGTAGTGTCCCTTTTTCCAATATCAGTGAATTCATTACTACTTTTGCATCTAAACAGATTGGAAAACAAATTCCAGAGCTGTTTGCAGTACTAAAGACTTTCAGAGTTTAGTTAGGAAGACAGAGCAATTCTATGTATTCTGGGAATAAAGGCTTTAATACAGAATTGGGGGCTCACACAGCTGTGGGAAGAGCCAGCCAAGCTGAGGGAGTGGAAATCAAGGAAACTGTTGCTAAAGGTCAGAGAAGCTGACACACGAGGTCTCTTCTTCAAGCAGTGAAGTGCATAGTTCTCAAAAGCTTGCCTGGAAACCACTGCAAGTCTCAGAGACCTCCGGAAAGCTCCAGGCATCTCAATTTGCAGTGGTAAAGGGGGCAGTTCTCAAGAGCTTGTGTGAAGCTTTTGTGACCCTTTTTCTGTTCATGTGTTTGGCTGCAACCACAGTTAGAGAATAATGGCTTCTACGTCGGCTGTACCTTCCAAATCTTGTGTGAATTCTCTTATTTGGCAAATTCTAACCTGGAAGCATGTAGGAAAGGGGACTCTGGGAAATGCAGTTCCCAGTCTTAGAAGGGCATGGCTGCAGCTGAACACAGATATGCACTCATGGCAAAGATACCGGTACATGTTTACTCTTTTGCCTCAGGGCCAAGTTAATTAACTCTGCTTTTCTCTGTCTTAATATATAGTCCGCAAGAATTTTGAAGAGTGTCATGCTGTTCACTATATTAGTGGCATTTTACTTACAGACCCATAAGCAGGAAATGTCAAGAATTCTAGATGCCCTCTGATGGGAGATAAACTTCATGAAGGTTCAGGGGTCTGCCACTTGGTGAAGTTTTTAGGGCCCCTCTTATCCTGGAGCAGGAGTTGGCAAATTTTATCTTTAATAAATATTTTAGGCTTTGCAGGGCATAAGGTATCTGTCACCACTACTCAGTTTTGCCATTGTAGTGTGAAACCAGCCATAGACTATAGTTAAATGAATGGATGCGGCTATGTTCCAATAAAACTTCATTTACAAAAATAAGAGGGGGATCATATTTGGTCTGTGGATAGTTGTTGGCCAACCCCCACCCTAGAGGAGACACTCCTTCTAAAGTAAAGTACAGATTGTTGCTTGTCACTCCTCTTACTGCTGAGAAAGGGGCACACGCTTGGTTGTATTTTGATGGTAGCATTTACCACACTTGGGAATATTGTTTTGACCCTTAATCAGGTGACTCAGGAGGCTTCCAGTTTTGACTACAACCCTGAGAAAAGAGGACTCTGCAGCTGATCCAGGCTGTGATGCCAGCTCTTCTGCTGCTTCAGCCATGTGACCAGCAGTTACCATGGTGCCCAAAATGTCTATGGTGAGTGAGGGCACTGTGCAGAGTGTCTGGCAAGCTCCGATAGACTTTCTTGTGAAGATTTTCAGGTTTTGAAGCAGGGCTATGACTTCTGTGGTGGAGAAACACTCTCAATTTGAAAAATATTTCCTGGCCTGCTACTGGGCTTTGGTAGAGACCAAATATTTAATCACATGACACCAAGAGACTGTGTGACCGTGACTGCCTATCATGAGCTGGTTTTACTGGATCGTTACAGATCCACTGAGTCATAAGGCTGGGTGGGCACAGCACCAATGAATGCATTGTCTGATGAAAGTAATCATTTAGGAGTCATGAATAAATTATAAGGACAGGTGTCCCAGACTCTCATGTCACCTACCAATGCAACTTATTCTATGGCATCAGGAAGGGGTCCCTATGACCAGCTGATAGAGGATGAAAAGATTTGGGCTTGGTTCACTGGTGATTCAGTGTAATTTGCTGGTGCACGCTAGAAAAGGAGTGTGCTCCTGATTACAGACTCTATCAGGGTGGTCCTGAAAGACAAGAGTGAAGGGGCGTGTTCTCAATGGGTAGAGCTGAAAGTGGTACACTTGGTCATGAATTTCCTATAGAGGGAGATATGGCTCAAGATACCTACACACACTGATTCCTGGGCCATGATGAATGACTTGGCCGATTGGTCAATGGCCAAGAAGGAACAAGACTGAGAGGTTTGGGGAAGAGTTATGTGAGTGTATGCTTATGGGGATGAACATAAAGCATACAGATCTCTGTGTCTTATATTAATGTTTTCCAGAGAGCATCCACTTCAGAAGAGACCACCACCACCACTCCGCCTGCTTCCCTCCACCACCCTAGCCTCTCTCCTTGGCCATCGTAGAACTTGCCAGGTGAGCCCAAAGATAATGGCCATGGTGGCATGGATGAAAGTTCTTCATGGACTCAACTACACTGAATCCTTCTCAACAAGGATGATTTAATGCTTGGCCTTCTAGCATCAGAGAATGATACAGAGCCCTTGATACGGCATCATTCTCCAGAGAGACCTGCCAGCTACTTGATAGCTGGTTGACCACACTGGATATCTTATACTGTGACGGAGGCAGTGATTTCTTTTTGCTAGAATCGATAATTTGATAGATTTGCATTCTCTGGTTGCATAACCTTCACCAGCACTATTATCTGATATCTTACAACATGCCTGGTTTATTGTCATGGCATCTCCTACATACTGCCTCTGGTCAAGGGGCCCATTTTATAGCAAAGGAATTAGGCAATGAACTCATCACCACATGATTCATTGGTAAATATAACCCATCACCTAGGTGTAGTTGGCCTGATATTAACAGTGGAACAAGTAAGTAAAAGTTCAGCTAAGGCACAAGCTTAGGGACAGTACCTTATAGGGTTATAGTGCTGTCCTTTACATGTGGTATATGTGCTGAACCAGTGGCTGATATATGTTGCTGTGTCCTTAATAGGTAAAATATGTAGGTCCATGAACAAAGGGGTAGAAGTAGGATTGGCTCTTTCATGATCAATCCTGGTGACCTGATTATGAAATCTATATTTACCATTCCTGCAAATACAGGGGGAAAAACACTTCCTCCAGGGGACACAGTAAAATTTTCATTGTATTTGGAGCTGTGACTCCCACTTAGCAGTTTTAGCTCCTCATGCCAGTGGACCAGCAGGAAAGAAAAAAGTTACAAATAGGCAGTGGTAATTGACCTGATTAGCATTAGGACTTGGGGTTGCTACTACACAATAAGGGTAGAGCACAATATATCTGGAACCCAGGAGATTCATGGGACATCTCTTGTTGATTCAATATCCAGTGCTAACCATTAATGGTCAGTTGCACCAACCATGACCTGAAAAAGGCACAGCAACTAAGGATTAAGACCCTCTAAGGATGAAGCTCTGGGTCACCCCTCTAAGCAAGCAACCTAGACCAGCTGCAGTGCTAGTTGAAAGTGAAAGAAATCCAACATGGCTCATGGAGGAGAATGATGATGAATATCAATTAGCGTCAGGATCAGCTGCAGCTTTAGCTGTGGGGACTGGATCTTGGTTTGCTAACCCTATTTAAGTCATTGCAGGATATCACACCTAGCCATTATCTTTTGAAAAAAAATTAAAGTATAATTCATTTACAATTTTATTTTAGTTTCAGGTGTACCACATAGTATCCAATATTTTTATCCATTATGAAATGATCTCCACAATAAGTCTAATTACCATCTGTCACTATACAGTTATTACAGTATTATTGACTATATTCCCTGTACTGTACATTATATCCCCATGACTTATTTCGTAACTGGAAGTTTGTACCTCTTAATCCCCTTCCTCTATTCCACTCATCCCCCCCACTTCCTCCCCTCTGGCAACCACCAGATTGTTCTCTGCACCTATGAGTCTTTTTCTGTTTTGTTGTGCTTGTTCCTTTGCTTTTTAAAGATTCTACATATAAGTGAACTCATACAGTATTTGTCTTTCTCTGTCTGACTTATTTCACTTAGCATAACACTGTCTAGGTCCATCCATGTTGTCACAAATGGCAAGATTTCATTTTATTTTATGGCTGAGTAATATTCCATTGTTTGTATATACCACATCTTCTTTATCCATTCATCTATCGATGGACACTTACATAGTCATCATCTTAAAGGACTGGACTTGCATTTCTTTTAGGTAAGAAGTGAGGGCTTCTTGTTTTCATATGAGATCCAGATATACTAAGAGGGTGTGAACAGATATGAGAGATGCAAGTGGTGCTCTGCACCTAACCCAGTTTATGTGCCCCTTGAGATATGCTCATATGCTCTGCCCCAGGCCCTAGACTCTTGTCAGTGGAGAGTCCTGTCCCCTACTGCCACTTCTCATCTCCTAACACTGCCAACTCTCTCAGCCTCTTTTAGGATGGGATCTGCTTTAACACAGCTTCCAATGTGCTTCCCATGTGGGGACCACAGTAGCTCTGGTGCTCAGGTCCAACCATAATGCACCCAAGAAGGCTCTGGGTCCTCCTATGGCTTCCAAATGTGGATGAAGCACCTTATTGCAGGATGTAATAGCTAGCTTTCCCAGAAGCTTTTTGGAAAGGCTGGATTACAAAGCCGCAAAAGTAGGGAAGTTAATGTTCCATGGGACAAACCCTGAAGAATGAGAGACAGCAGATCAATTCCTCCTCCTTCCTTCCATGACGTACTAGTTCAGGGCACGTACTAGTTGATAACCGGTTGGTAAGGTATTCTGCATGACCAAGTGGTTGCCTATTCTTTCTGGGGAAACTGCGGCTGGTTTTGTAATGCACCACCTTGTATATGCTTTCTTTTCTCCCCTGCTTTATTTCACTTTCCCCCCTCACTCTTGCTGCCTGGGATTGTACTTCCAAGGAAAGATTTATCAGTTAAACTTTGCCTCAGGCTCTGATTTGCAGGGGACCCAGGCTAAGCCAAGTAGAACTTCAGAGTGGAGTGACTGGGTGAGAGGTTTTTGTTTTTTAAAAAAATGCTGTTGTAGAAAGCAACAGAAATGGTTTGAGTAACTAAGATAAAAGGGAGGGAATATTTTAAAGGAATGTAATTCAAAGGAACAAAGCAAAGACTGAACAAGCCCATAGAGCAGATGGGAACCAGGGAAGATCTGCTGATGTTTATAACAGAATTAATGGATGGTATTCGTGATAGTTTTAAAAGATGAGCACAAATTTTTGGATACTCCTTCCTTCAAGAGGTGGAGCCTAATCCCCTCTTGTTGAATGTGGGCTGTATTTAGTGACTTACTTCTAATGAATAAAATATGGCAGAAGTGATGGTCTGTGGCTTCTGAATCTAGGCCATAGAAAACACTGTGACTTTCATCTTGCTCCCTCTTCTATCACTTGATCTGGAGGAAGCCTGCAGCTGCCGTGTCTTGATGACTAATATGCTAATAATAGGAACACGCTAATAATAGGAATTACAGAGGGTAAAAAAGCAAAATAGATGGAGAAGTCATAATTAAAGCATAAATAGAAAAATACAGCTTTGTCTAGTTGAATGTGGGCTTACTTGGTCATTGAAAAACACAGACAAATTCCAGTCTTTTGGCCTATATGTGAAAAATGCACATAAGTATAAATAATTAAAAGGAAAAGATATTACAGATGAAAATCTCCTGGACCTAAAGAAAGGGGAGCCTCCAGATTGAAAGAGCTCAAATAATCCTAGGCATGATTTTTTTTTAAAAAAGCAAAAAGACACTAAACTTCAAGGATCAAGAGAAAATCTTATAAACTTCTCTTATAAAAAGAACAGGTTACCTACAGAAGGAAAAAGGAATCTGACCTACGCTGGATATTTCATTTACAACAGTGAAAGAGAAAAGATAGTTGAATAATGTCTATAGACTATTGAGGGAAACAGGCTGTGCAATTAAATAATCCTAAATCCAGCAAGGACAGAATTCATCTGACAGCACGAAAGGAAAATATTTTCTTTTCTTTTTTAAAAGATTTATTTGTTTTCCTTCATATATATATTTATACAACTTGAAAATGTTATACTCCATTTACGGTTATTACAAAATATTGGCTATATTCCCCGTGTTGTACAATATATCCTTGTAGCTTATCTTAGACCCAATAGTTTGTACCTCTTAATCTCCCATCCCTATACTGGCTGTCCCCCCTATCCCCACTGGTAACCACTAGTTTGTTCTGTATACCTGTGGGTTTGTTTCAAAGGAAGACATTTTCAAACATATGAGGATTCAGAAAAACTACCACAAGTGGACGCAACATAAGGAAAGTATTTCATCAAATTGAAGATTGAATTGAAATAGAGAGTCTCAAGACATAGAAGGGAAACAGTCCAGGAGACAGTGGTGAGCAGTGACTCTGATGATACACGTAATTAAAATTAAATGGATGATAATAACATGCCTGGGATCTCTAGTATTAAGTGAGGAAGGTTCTTGAAACAGAAGAAACAGATGATTAGGCAAAACCTAAAAATAGACTGTAGTCTTAGAAATTATCTTGCTTCTTGTGATTCTGTTTATGATTAGATAAGAACTGGTATAAAACATGTATTGCCAGATACAAGCATGAATGTGGGCTGGCAAAAACTGAAATAAAAGCAGACTGTCTTGTTATTAAAGTCAAATGAAGAACAACCAGACAGAAAATGGGAGAAAAAGAGGACATAACACAATTAACCAGCTAGATCTAACAACATACACAGCACACTCTACCCATCGACAACAGTATACACATTCTTCTCAAGTGCATGTGGGACATTTTCCAAGACAGAGCCTACGTTAGGCTCAGATGAAGTCTCAGTGAATTTAAAAAGATAGATATCATACAAAGTATCTTATCTGAGCACAACAGGATGAAGTTAGAAATCAATAACAGAAGTAAAACTGGAAAATTGTTAAATTTGTGGAAATTAACAGACTCAGATAATCAATGGATCAAAGAGGAAATCACAAGGGAAATTATAAAATACTTGAGATGAATGAAAACAAAAGCAGAACATATCAAACCTTATCAGTTATACCTTAAAAAAATTAAAATAAAAAACTTATCAGATGTGGTGAAAGCAGTGCTAAGGGGGAAATTTGTAGCTATAAATGTTTACAGTAAAAAAAGAGAAAGATCTCAAATGAACAACCTAATTTTACAACTTAAGGAATTAGAAAAAGAACAAACTAAACCTAAAGCTAGTGGGAGGAAGGGAATAATAAAGATTAGAGCAGAGGTAAATGAAATAGAGGACGTCAACAACAACAACAAAAACTGAAGATCAATGAAAGTGAAAGTTGGTTCTGTGACAAGATCAACAAAGTTGGCAAACCGTTAGCTAGATGGACTAAGACAAAACAGAGACTCAGATTACTAAGGCCAGAAATGAAAGCGGGAACATTACAACCAATTCTACAGAAATAAAAAAAGATGATGAGAGAGAGGGAGAGGGAGGAAACAAGTGTAACACTGGAAATGTTTGTATAAACAGTTTGACCCCTAAAAGTTAACTAATCTTAGATTACTTGTGTCAATATTTAGTATAAAATGTTTAAGGATGTAATACAACTTTGGAATTCTCCTACTAAAAGAGGGCATTCCTCTAGTCATTAGAAATATACCTAAAATCAAGGTATCTGCAAATAAGAGTGCTCTGGGTTTGATTTGGTCTGGTTTTTGCTAAAACTGGAACTAAAAAAGTTTTTCTCTTCACTTCAAATCTTGATATAATTTCAAACTTACAGAAAAGTTGCGATAGAGTGGCAACGCTAATACAAAGAGCCATTGTTAACACTTTGATATTTTTCTGTGTGTATAATTGTTTTGAATTTTCAAGAGTAAGTTGTAGACACAATATTTACTCCTAAATATTTCAATGTATATATCCCCCAAACAAGAGTATTTTCTTAATAGCTTCAGTCTAAACCAGGAAATTAACATTGACAATATTATTTTCTTTTCTTTTTTCACTTCCCTTCCCACATTTACTTTTTAAAATTTTATTTTATTTAAGTATAGTTGATTAACAATGTTGTGTTAATTTCTCTTGTACAGCAAAGTGATTCAGTTTATATATATATATATATATATATATATATATATATATATATATATATATACACACACACATACATACATACATACACACACACATACATTCTTTTCCATTATGGTTTAAATCACAGGATATTGAATATAGCTCCCTGTGCTATACAATAGGACCTTGTTGTTTATCCATTCTATATATAATAGTCAGCAGCTACTAATCCCAAACGCCCAATCCTTTCTTCCCCCCATCCCCCTTGGCAACCACAAGTCTGTTTTCTATGTCTGTGAGTCTGTTTCTGTTTCATAGATAAGTTCATTTGTGTCATATTTTAGATTCCACATATAAGTGATATCATATGGTGTTTGTCTGACTTACTTCACTTAGTATAATAATCTCTAAGTCCATCCATGTTGCTGCAAATGGCATTATTTCATTCTTTTTTATGGCTAAGTAGTAGTCCATTGTATATACATACCATATGTTCTTTATCCATTCATCTGTCGATGGACATTTAGGTTGTTTCCATGTCTTGGCAATTGTGAGTAGTGCTGCTATAAACATAGAGGTGCATGTATCTTTTTGAATTATAGTTTTGTTTGGATATATGCCTAGGAATGTGATTGCTGGATCATATGGCAACTCTATTTTTAGTTTTTTGAGGAAACTTCATACTGTTTTCTATAGTGGCTGCATCAATTTACATTCCCACCAACAGTGTAGGAGGATTCCTTTTTCTCCACACCTTCCCCAGGATTTATTTGTAGACTTTTTAATGATGGCCATTCTGACTAGTGTGAGGTGTAGCTTTGATTTGCATTTCTCTACTACTTAGCAATGTTGAGAATCTTTTCATGTGTCTATTGGTCATCTGTATGTCTTCTTTGGAGAAATACCTATTTAGGTCTTCTGCTCATTTTTTGATTAGGTTGTTTGTTTTTTTGTTATTGAGTTATATGAGCTGTTTGTATATTTTGGAAATTAAGCCCCTGTAGGTTGCATCATTTGCAAATATTTTCTCCCAGTCCATAGGTTGTCTTTTCATTTTATTTATGGTTTCCTTTGCTGTACAAAAGCTTGTGAGTTTGACTGGGTCCCGTTTGTTTATTTATTTTTATTTTTTTTGCGGTACGTGGGCCTCTCACTGTTGCGGCCTCTCCTGTTGCGGAGCACAGGCTCTGGACTCGCAGGCTCAGCGGCCATGGCTCATGGACCCAGCCGCTCCGCGGCATGTGGGATCTTCCCGGACCGGGGTGCGAACCTGTGTCCCCTGCATCGGCAGGCAGACTCTCAACCATTGTGCCACCAAGGAAGCCCCCATTTGTTTATTTTTGCTTTTATTTCTATTGCCTTGGGAGACTGACCTAAGAAAACATTGGCATGATTTATGCCAGAGAATGTTTTGCCTATGTTCTCTTCTAGGCATTTTATGGTGTCCTGTCATATTTAAGTCATTAAGCCATTTAAGTTTAGTTTTGTGTATGGTGTGAGGGTGTATTCTAACTACATGATTTACACGCAGCCTTCCAACTTTCCCAACACCGCTTGCTGAAGAGACGACACAATACTATTTTCTAGTCTACAGACCTTATTCAGATTTGCCAATTGTTCCAATAGAGTCCTTTATAGCAAAAGAAAAGTTTTGATCAGGCATTGATTCCAGCTCTTTAGTCTCCTTTAATCAAGAAGATTAATCAAGAAGAGTTCCTCGGTCTTTTTTTCTTCGTGACATTGACATTTTGAAGGAAATATATTAATTTCTTATTGCCGCTGTAACAAATTATCACAAACCTAGTGGCTTAAAATGACACAAATTTATTATCTTACAGTTCTGGAGGTGAGAAGTCCAAAGTGGGTCTCACAAGCCTACATCGGGTGTTCACAGGGCTATATTCCATCTGAAGGCTCTAGAGGGTATTCCATTTGCTTGCCTTTTCTAGCTTCTAAAAGCTGCCTGCATTCCTTGGCCCAAGGCTCTGTTCCTCCACTTTCAAAGCCAGCAATGTTGGCTGAGACCTTTGTATGCTGCCATTTCTCTGGGTCTCTCTCTTCTGCCTTCTTCCGCTCCTGAGGACCCTTGTGATTAGATTAGGCCCACGTGGCTAATCCAGGATACTCTCCCTATCTCAAAGTCAGCTGATTAGCAATCTTAATTCATCTGCCAACGTAATTCTCTTTGCCAGGTAACCTAACATATTCACAGGTTCTGAGGATTAGTATGTGTCTATCTTTTGGCTACCACAATAGGCCAGTTAGTTTTAAGAATGGCCCTTAATTTTGGTTTGTCTGATGTTTCCTTATGGTTAGATTCAGGTTATGCACTTTTGGAAGAAATGCCACAGATGTACAATTGACCTTGTATCTGGAAACCTTGATGAACTTGTACTGGTTTTAGTCTTGATTAATTTGGATGTTTTGTGTATGTTCATGTCATCTGAATAGTAACACTATATATAATATTTTCCCTTCTAATTTCTTCCTCCCTTGTTCCCTCCCTCCCTCCCTCCCTCCCTCCTTCCCTCCCTTCCTTCCTTCCTTCCTTCTTTCTCTTTCCTCCCTCCCTCCCTTCCTTCCTTCCCCGTTTGGGATCTTATTTCCCCCACCAGGGATTGAACCAGGGCCCGCGGCAGTGAGAGCGCAGAGTCCCAACCACTGGACGGCCAGGGAGTTCCTCCCTTCCAATTTCTATACTTATTATTTTTCTTATCATATCGACCAAGACCTCCAGGACTATATTAAAAAGTAACTGGGATAGCTGGTCTTCTTTCCTTGTTTTTGCTCTTATGGGGAATACATCTAAAATTCTATGCTAAGTGTAATGTTTGCTATAGGTTTTTCATGTATAGCCCTTATCTAAATTAAGGAAAGTCCCTTCCTTTCTTCTTTTTACTATTTTTAAAGTTTTTATTTATTTTTAAAATTTTTGGCTGTGTTGGGTCTTCGTTTCTGCGTGCGGGCTTTCTCTAGTTGGGGCGAGTGGGGGCTACTTTTCGTTGCAGAGCACAGGCTCTAGGTGTGTGGGCTTCAGTAGTTGCAGCATGCAGCCTCAGTAGTTGCAGCGTACGGGCTTAGTTGCTCCATGGCATGTGGGATCTTCCCGGACCAGGGATTGAACCCATGTCTCCTGCCTTGGCAAGCAGATTCTTCACCACTGCACCACCAGGAAAGTCCCAAATGACCCTTCCTTTTTAACCTTCTGAAATATTTTTTTATTAAAAAATGTTGAACTTTGCAGGGTTTATCCCTTACCCTCTGAAGCACATGTGTCTTACCAAGGCATTCAGAGTTTCTGTCACCTTTTGCTCATTAGATATGATGTTTTGTGGGATGGTCAAACAGTTCAGGACCTTTTGGATTCTATTATAACAGAGGGAAGGCGAATCAACATAGCCCTGGGGAAATGTGAACTTTGTGAATGTGAATATGAAGCTTGTGAATGCATAATGAAATCTGTCCCACCTATTGCAAACTGCTATGAATCCTCCTGTATGATGGAGATGGGAAGGAATGCTTTCACTAAATCAGTAGACACTTACCATGTGGCTGAGGCTGTGATAATTTGCTCTAGTAAAGATAGTTAAGTTTGTGATATTCCTCTGTCATTTGTTGTCACCCATGTAGTTTTTTCAGGGGTCAGTCTGATTAACTAAATGGGGATATGATGTAGGTTTATAGCACCTTTTAGTCTCAAGGGTAGCACTAATCTCTGCCATTTCCCCCAGGATACAAATTGTTTTTGATTTATTCTCTTGGTGGGGAAGGGGACAGTTTCAGTGACTTCTGCTTGGTCTCTTCTACGACATGTCAAGTCAATATGAGGGTTCTGCCAAATGCTAAAAATGTCATTCCCAACTATACACTTCAAGAACCAGGGAAATGACCACAAAGTGGGCCAGTGAACCCAATGTACCTACTGTTTTATGAACCTAATCTAAGACTTATTACCGAACCCCCATACAACTTTATTTTAACTGTGGGCGCATGATGGAGCTTTGGGTCCCTAGGTATCAACATCAACTCAGCCCCCATGTATCCTTATAAGTAATAGGTAATAGGTAATCTCTTTGGGGTTGGGGTACTGTGAAAATCCTTACTGTATTCACTTTGCACAGTGTTTCAGGTTTTTTTCTTATGGGGACCTGGCCTCTCCTTCAGTTGATGGTTTTGCCTCTGAGAACTGGCTCATGATTGGAAATCAGACAAGGAATAGTGACTTTCCATGGAGTAGTTGACCAAAGCCTTTTGCTCATCTATTCTTCACTGTGTTTGAGTATATAAATTGATTCCCCTGTTAGCTGCTCATCTATCTTGCCCTTAGAAACACCATGTTCTCTAATCATCTCCATAGATCCCTGAGGCTCAGGTCCTCTTGGTTGCTATTTTGATCTTATTGCTCATCACATTATTATGCCTCACGTTGCTTCTAATAGCTAAGTGCTGCCACCAGACCTTTGCTATTCTGGGATCCAACCATCGTTATTGCTGCTATGGAACCTGGTTCTGGAATAGCTTCTCCTCCTGTCAATCCAAGCCTACTGAGTTTTTCAATGATGCTAGTGCCTTCCCCAATCATATTTATGCTGAGATTTGAACCTCGTTTGGACTCTGGTGATGAGAGGGGTGAGAGCAGATCTTTAGGAGGGCAGGCACTGTATTGTGAGGCACCTGCCTCATTTGAGTCATCTACATAGTCTTCAGGTAAGGGGGTCCTCTATCTCCCCATAAAGAGGAGTGGTACACTTCTTCAAGACCAGACATTTCAGGGGGTGTCCAAAATGTAGGGTTCTTAAATGCACTTACCCGGATGACCCCATTCTAATTCTCAGGTCCCATCCCTTTCCTATCAGGGCGTAGGAGACTTGCTTAGGTTGAGAATTCAGTCTGCTCCAAAGTTCTGCTTGTCTTACAATTAAAAAGGGAGTTTTGTCTGTTCTCTGTCTGTAGGAGATGAGGATTTCTTTAAATGTTCCCAAGGAGGGTCTCTGATGCTCACACTCTGCTTTAAACCTTCAATTAATAGATTTAATTCTGTTATTTTCTCTCTTTAAGAAATCAATGGCATTTAGCAACAGCTGTCCAGTTTCATAATCCTCATACTTGTTCTTTTCCCCAAACCTCCCAAACACCTAAAATACTACCCCAGCCTGTGCGTTCCTGTCAACCTATATGCCATCTAGTTCACTACAAGTGAAAGTATTGGCAATCACCTATCTACAGCATGACAGGAACTATCAGAAAAAACTTGTGTTCTCAATTAGAGCAGAAAACCTGATCATTTATAATCTTGTTTCTGCCTCCCTCTCCACTACTTATTTTCCACTTTATTGTCACAGAAACCTTTGCTCTAGTCATACTATTTGTTGTTCTCTGAAGACATGATGCTCTCTCTTTACTCTGTGCCTTTGCACATGCTGTTCCCTGTGTCTGGAATGCCTTTCCACTAGTTTTCTGCTTTTTACTCCACATTCAGTGCAAGGGTTCTTTCTTTCTTTCTTTCTTTCTTTCTTTCTTTCTCTCTTTTTTTCTTTCTTCTTTCTTTCTTTCTTCCTTTCTTCCTTCCTTTCTTTCTTTCTTCCTTCCTTCCTTCCTTCCTTTCTTCCTTCCTTCCTTCCTTCCTTCCTTCCTTCCTTCCTTCCTTCCTTTCTTTCTTTCTTTCTTTCTTTCTTTCTTTCTTTCTTTCTTTCTTTCTTTCTTTTCTTTCTTTCTTTCTTTCACACCATGCAGCATGTGGGATCTTAATTCCCCCGACCAGGGATCGAACTCCTGCCCCCTGCAGTGGAAGTGCAGAATCTTAACCACTGGACTGCCAGGGAAGTCCCTTTTTCTTTTTTAAATTGAAATATAATTGACATACAACATTATATTAGTTTCAGGTGTACAACACAATGATTTGACATTTACATACATTATGAGATGATCACCATGATAAATCTAGTTAACATGTCATCATTTAAAGTTATTACCATATTTTTGACCATATTTCCTATTCTGTATATTACATCTTCATGACTTATTTATTTATAAATGGAAGTTTGTGCCCCATAATCCCCTTCACCTATTTTGCCCATCCCCCCCAACCCAGTGCAATCATTCTTGACTCTTGAAATCATATAAACTATCTCCAAATCTCACCCAAGGTGGGTGTTCTCCTGTGCATCTAAGGTACTCTATGCTCACTCTTATCTCAGAAATTATTATATGTGTTAGATTTAAATGTGGTGCAGATACTCAAATTCTGTTTAAATCAGAAATCTCCTAGCATCATTTATTTTTTACCTGTGTATGTGTTCAATATGAGAAGAGGAAAATGCCATTAGATCCTCTACCAGCTTAACAAAATGAAGTTACAAGTATTTATACCTTCCATAAAATAGAGATGCCAACAATTATTAAGGAAGACATCTGTATGGTCAGGCCATTCAGAATGGCTGTTCTCTGGCTCTCTCTACATCCTCTGCTTGATCAGTCCCTGTTCCACTCATACGACTATCCAATCCTCTTAATTATGAGGCTTAACCAGTAACTGCCTATGTTCTTGCTTCCTGCCCCAGCTGCTGGTTTCCCTGGTAACTGATGAGCCAAACGGACGTCAATTCCCGGTAGCCTCCTTCTCCCCACCCCCCAGTAGTGAAGACTGATGCCATGTCCTGCCTGCTACCTGCTGTACAAGGTGGGGTGTCACTCTGGGACCTTGCTTCAGACTTATATGGTCTCCTATCCAATAAAACCATTGATGACTCTATCATTGTATCTGGGCTCTTCCTTCAGTCTTGCGGCTGGGCAATTACAAGGCTTGCAGGCCTGTGGGGTGCAGCCCAACAACAGTCAATCATTAAAGGGATTTTAATGATTTGGGGGATTAAAGATTATTTTCACTGGATATACCAGCAAGCTCAGGAGCCCTGATGTTTTACAGGGCTACCTTGTTAGTAGCCCTTTGCAAGAACAATTATATGAAGCAGAATAGTTTCTGCTTATCTACAGCTGGGAAGAAGAAAGGATCATTTCTTTTTGCCTAGCTAAGAGTCCTTCCACTAGCAGTTAGAAGAAACTACAGTTTGAAAGATCGCAGCGGGCTTCCCTGGTGGTGCAGTGGTTGAGAGTCCGCCTGCCGATGCAGGGGACACGGGTTCGTGCCCCGGTCTGGGAAGATCCCACATGCCACGGAGCGGCTGGGCCCGTGGGCCATGGCCGCTGAGCCTGCGCGTCCGGAGCCTGTGCTCCGCAACGGGAGAGGCCGCAGCAGTGAGAGGCCCGCGTGCAGCAAAAAAAAGATAGCAGAAAGGGAGACACGGGTTTGGGAAGGTGGTGTAGGAGAAGCGGCATTTAAGCTGCGTCTTGAAAGGTGAGGAGAAGAAGGAGAGAACTTCCTTGGGATAGGGAATGGCATGAGCAAGGATTGTTTGCCGTGTGTGGTGTTTGGTGAAACTAGCTTGAAGAACGATTATCTTGGTAATTGGGAAGTAAGTACTGTTGGGGAGATGGGCTGAGAAAGATTAGGACGGACCTTGAAAGCTAGGCAAAGGGAGTTTGGATTTTTTTTTAATTAATTAATTTTTATTTTTGGCTGCGTTGGGTCTTCATAGCTGCGCACGGGCTTTCTCTAGTTGCAGCGAGTGGAGGCTACTCTTGGTTGTGGTGTGCGGGCTTCTCATTGCGGTGGCTTCTCTTGTTGCGGAGCACAGGCTTTAGGCACGCGGGCTTCAGTAGTTGTGGCTCACGGGCTCTAGAGTTCAGGCTCAGTAGCTGTAGCGCACGGGCTTAGTTGTTCCGCGGCACGTGGGATCTTCCCGGACCAGGGATCGAATCCATGTCCCCTGCCTTGGCAGGCAGATTCTTCACCACTGTGCCACCAGGGAAGTCCTGGGAGTTTGAATTTAATGTGATAGTAAACAAGAAGTCATTTGAAATTTCGAGCAGAGCACTATTTTGACAAAAGCAAAGCTTTAGCAAGATTAATTTGATAACTGTAGGATGAGTCAAGCCTCAGTATCTCATCCCTTTGGCTTTAACTTCTTCCTTCCCAAACCCGACCCTAATTTTTTAGGGCAGAGGTTCTCAAGTATTTTAGGGACATGGACCCCTTTGAGAGTATGATGAAAATCTAGGACCTATTCCTCAGAAAAAAGCCAACTCCAGATTTTTCACAGATTCCCTGAAACCCATCCATGGATTCCAGGATAGTTTCCAATCTTAAGAGCTGATGGATTTTAGCAATATTGAAATGGCTACTATGTTTTGAATGCTAACTATTGACTAGGCTATGCATTTGTTTTGTGAGTGGATTGCAGTCATAGCTCAATATAATTTTTAATCTTGCATTCTTATTTAATGTGTCATAACCATTTTCCGTGTTATTGCATAGTCTTTTAAAATTTTAGTCACTGTTTAACATTCCACTGAATGGATATTTCCTTATAGTTGTTCATCTATGTGGTTTTTAACTTATTATAGACTGGATGGACATCAAACATCATTGTGCAAATAACTGTTCTATTATTTTGGATTAGTATTACAGGATAAATTCCTAGGAAAGGTCAAAGTATTTAAACATTTTATTTGACAGTTAGTATCAAATTGCTTTTCAAAAGAAAGGGCCAATTTAGCCTCTCACTCATTAGGAAAATGTAATTGTTATTGTTATTATCATTTGCTTTTCTTTGACACTGTTAATATTTGTTTCCATATGTTTATTTACCAATTTGCTGTATTTTATTAGAAATTGTTCATGTAAAGGTTAATTGGAAAAATGAAAACGTCCATTTCATTAGAAAAGTCTCAGTTGATAATGGTATCTTTAGAAAACAAGAGAGCCCCTTTCTAAATGCAGGTGAAGTCAATATCTCCTTCTAGAGAAAGGGTATATATGATGTTGGTAAAGAACTTTCCTGGGTCAGGATCAGGATATGTGAATTTGTATTTGTTCTTTAAGATGCTGGAGTGGCTTTTAATATGATTGTATCATCTATCCATTTTCAGAAACTTATGTAAAAGACTGCTTTCACGTGACTGTATCAGAGAAAGGAGGGCATCTCCAAATACAGGAGGTGGGAAAATGAAGATTTGACCCAACTTCCCCAACTGGCACAGGGAAGGATTCACTTAGAGCAAGCATTGGCTGTTTCCAGCCAGTTGTAAAACAGTAAACAGCTCATATGATCATAAATGGGCATGTCCCAGAAATTCATAGCAATATTTTATTTCCCCATCAAGACCAGGAAATTCAGCCTCTGAATTTTCCAGTCTGAAAAAGATATAACCAATCACATTCCAGAGTGGGAAAGTGAGGATATTTTTTCTTTTGAAAGTTTTTCAAAATCAAGGTTTCTAGCTGTGGGTTTTTGTGCAAACAACCCAATTTCTCTTTGTCTTAGTTTCCTTATTGTAAAGTGAAGATAACAATAGCCCCTGCCTCATAGGGTTGTTGTGAGAATTAATAATATGCCTAAAATACTTAGAACAGTCCCTGGCACCATGCAAGCATTAGCTATTATTAACACGATTATTGTAACTATTGGGTCAGAATTAAAATTACATTAGAATTAGAATTTTAATATTCTTTATAAATTCTGCTAGTGTTTACCTTTTGAAAAAATTCTAGAAAATTATACACTTAAAAAATAAATATTAAGAAAAAACTTGACATAGGAGGGTGAGGAAAATCATATTGTCCATATTATAGTGAGAGAAAGGCTGTTCATTGGGACATGTATGCGTACTGAATGGCAAGTTGGCTGAGTCTTGTGTTACAGTGATTTTTATTTTGTATTGTGCCAAGCCAACTGGGAAACTTATATAAAGAGGGATTGTTTATAATAATGTCAAAATACATAGGAATAACTCTAACTAAACAAAAAATCAATATTAGTTGATGAGTTTCTTGACACAGAGTTTTTGCTTTGAGGCTGCATTTATGCAATCGTGATCATATGCCCCCAGAGGACTTTTGTCAATGACTCCCAGATACAGATAGGATAAAATCTTTGTGCCTTCACAGTCTGACCCTGCTCACGTCTAGCCCTGCAGAGAGTGGTCGAGGAAGTGAGTGATGGTAACTGAAGCAGAGAAGGTAAGCAGGGTTCAGATAATAGAGGGTCTTGTGTAGCAGCACTAGGAAGTTTGGACTTTATCCTGAGGGCAGTAGGATCCATAGAAGGATTATTTATTTATTTATATTTATTTTTGCGGTACGCGGGCCTCTCACTGTTGTGGCCTCTCCCGTTGCGGAGCACAGGCTCCGGACGCGCAGGCTCAGCGGCCATGGCTCACGGGACCAGCCGCTGCGCGGCATGTGGGATCTTCCCGGACCGGGGCACGAACCCATTTCCCCTGCATTGGCAGGCGGACTCTCAACCACTGTGCCACCAGGGAAGCCCCCATAGAAGGATTTTTAAGTAGGGAGTGACAATCAGTTTCTAGAAAAATCACATTGGTAATAGTGTGGAATATTAGGTAGATAAGTAAATGTGGATACAGGGAGGCCAATTAGGAGGCTGTTTCAGTAGTCCATGGGAGAAGTTAGTTATAGATCTGTAGATATCATTTATGGTCAAGTATTATCAAAATACTTTGTGAACATTATCTTGTTTAATGCTCTTAACAGTCTTGTGAGATGAGTGTTATTATTAGTTTTATGTATTACAAAATCGAGGTGTAAATCAGGTAAGCAATTTGCTCAAGGCCACACACAGACTGATTCAGAAGCTGGGTTTCTAACCGTGGTGTGTCCAATTTCAAAGCCCATGATCTTGACCAGTAAGCTACACTATTATTCTACTGACATGAATTATAATAGGGGCAATTCAGAAAGAAAGAGGCAGCTAAATGTAAGAGATACTAAGGAGGAAGCATCAGCAAGACCTGGTGATTGATGAGATATAGAATCTGAAGGGAAGGGAGGAGCTGAAGTTGACATATGGGCAATGGGGCAGGGCAGAGGTGGGAACCCCATTTCTAGTTGTTTCTATGTGGAGGAGCTTTTAAAGAGACCTCCTGACCTCTCTCTGCTTCCTCATTCTTCTCTCCTTCAAGGAGAGGAAAAGTGGCTTAGCTGGTAAGTTTGGAAAAAGCTGAGCTACTTGGTTAAGTTCCTTCCTCTTTTTTCTTTGGGAATGGTCTACTCTTCTTAAGTTTTATTGGGTTGGTCACCAAGTGGGAGGCCTGAAGAACCCAGAGTTGTCTTTGACTGCTTGGGTGTATCGGTTCAGATTAATTTCACTGCAGGTGGCAGAAATCCAAAACACCATAGCTTAAATGGATTAGAATTTTTATTTTTTTACATAATGTCCAGAGGTAGGCAGGCCAAGGCCAGTGGTCTTGATGGCTTTGTGCCCTCAAAGTCCTTGAGGACCCAGTTACCTCCTGCTTATTGCTCAGTCATACCTAGAGTACAGGGTGCTCTGAGGACATAAAACTAATATATTCTTGCCATCACATCTGTGTTCCAGGCAGCAGGATGGAGGAAGGGAGGAAGGAGAAAAGAAGTCACAAAAGGCAAAACTTAGGGAGGTTTTCCTTGAAGCTGCCTTGTAGACCTTCAGTTTATATCTTGTTGGCCTGTATACCACGCTACAGGGAAAACTAGGAATTACAGTCTTTACTCCAAGAAGCCATTTCCTCAGTCCAAAACTGAAAGTGAAAGACAGAATAGGGAATAATCAGCAGCCTCTGCAGCAGTGGGTGTGAGTTTGCCTGATTCAGGGATGAACTTAATGAGCTCATTTTCCCCAGGTCTGAACCCTGTCCTCCAAAGTAGCATTTTAAAAAACTTTTTAAAAAAATTTATTTATTTTATTTATTTTTATTTTCGGTTGCATGGGTCTTCATTGCTGTGCATGGGCTTTCTCTAGTTGAGGCGAGTGGAGGCTACTCTTCGTTGTGGTGCACAGGCTTCTCATTGCGGTGGCTTCTGTTGTTGCGGAGCACAGGCTCGAGGCACGTGGGCTTCAGTAGTTGCGGCACGCGGGCTCAGTAGTTGTGGCTCGTGGGGTCTAGAGTGCAGGCTCAGTAGTTGTGGCACATGGGCTTAGCTTCCCTGAGGCATATGGGATCTTCCTGGACCAGGGCTCGAACCCGTGTCCCGGTATTGGCAGGCAGATTCTTAACCACTGCACCACCAGGGAAGCCCCAAACTAACATTTATCAGTAGAAAACCTGACGTTTATCTCCATCTCTCTTACTCCTGTATCTATTTCTCAGTATTCCAAGCCTGTTCACTAGATGTTGGTGTTTGAAGTAAGACTCCCTTTTGCCCCCTAAAATCAGCTTTATATTCAACTTTGCCCATTAGATAAACAATTTTGCCAATTAGATAAACTATCTCCCTCCTTTTGAGGAGGAGTCGGTAGGGGGTTAAGAGACGGGCATAAGTTACCTTCCTGTTGCCCACCCCTTCCCACCTGCAAGGAGTGGAGCACAAATTTCCTGTGGAAACATTAGACAGGTTATGGCATCCCTGTCCCCTCTCCCCACCCCAACTAATGGCAGTTGCTTGGTCAACCTACAATATCAGGGACATCTGAATTCATAAGTTTTTTCACAGCTAAAGCCTTCATAGTATGCTTTTCTTTTTTTAGATAAGAAGTGGATTTATTTATTTATTTTATTATTATTATTTTAACATTTATTTATTTATTTATTTATTTTTGGCTGCATTGGGTCTTTGTTGCTGCTTGCGGGCTTTCTCTAGTTGCAGCGAGAGGGGACTACTCTTCCTTGCGGTGCTCAGTCTTCTCATTGTGGTGGCTTCTCTTTGTTGCGGAGCACAGGCTCTAGGCATGCGGGCTCAGTAGTTGTGGCTCACGGGCTCTAGAGTGCAGGCTCAGTAGTTGTGGCACACGGGCATAGTTGCTCCGCGGCATGTGTGATCCTCCCGGACCAAGGCTCGAACCCCTATCCCCTGCATTGGCAGGTGGATTCTTAACCACTGTGCCACCAGGGAAGCCCAAAGTGGATTTATTTAGAGGGAAGCACACTCCACAGAGTGTGGGCCATCTCAGAAGGTGAGAAAGGCGGTATGCTTTTCTTTATGCCCCTAAATATAACTTAAAAATAACAAACCTACTGTAATTTATTGGGGCCTTTCAAATAGAGCTCGTAGTCTTCATTTTTTTCTTCCTTGCCCCCCTCTCATTCTGATTTTGATATCCCTCAGATTCTCTCTGATGTTAAAGCTTGTCTGACTACCTGCTTCTTGGGACCGTGTTTAGCTGCTCTTGTTTCTGCTGGCTTCTTATGAGATTTTGCTTTCTAAAAAGTCTCTTAGAGGGAATTCCCTGGCGGTCCAGTGGTCAGGGCTCCGCACTTCCACTGCCGTGGCCTGTGTTAGATTCCTGGTTGGGGAACTAAGATCCCGCAAGCCACGCGTCATGGCCAAAAACAAAAAAGTCTTTTACGTATTTCTGTAAGTCATCATTGAGGGGAGTTGAACTTCCTTAAACTTACTGACTGATAGTTATATGAGTTGTAGGCCTTTGAGCTTGGCTGTTTCTGAAACAGTTCTCCCATTTTAATTCTGCCCTGTTGGTCTCTCTTTCCAGGTTCTTTTAGGGGGAACTATCCTCTAGAGCCTGAGGGTGAAGAGAGAGAATTGTTGCCCTATATCTGTCTACTGAATGATGAGTGCAGAGTCCTGGGTGACCATGGTCCTGAGCTCTTAAAGCCAGGCCCACCAGGAATAAGAGAAACTACCAATGATGACATTAGAAGAGACCTCAAATTGGAAACATGAATCCATCCTGCAAGGGCATGGCCTCAGCCCTGAGATTTCTTACCAGTCTGGTAAGCAGTTCCACTAACAGGAGAGAGAAGGACTCCAGGAAGCTCTCAGCCAGCTCCCAGAAGCTCTGCCCTCAGTGGCTAAGGCCAGAGACGTACATGAGAGAACAGCTATTTACCGTGCTGCCAGAGGCAATTCACAGCTGGGTACAGGAACATTGTCCAGAAACTGATGACAGTGGTGGAGGATGTGTCTCAGGAGAGTGGTAGGAAGATGGCCATTAGTGGTAGGAGAGTGAACTCTTCACAGTCAAGCCTGGGGTCAGTACAACTGGTATCAGTAATATATGTTTCTCTATGGAGGTAAAATGTCAGCATTGTATTCATTCAAATTTTTGAGTGCCACCCTGAGCTAGGCATTGGGGATATAAAGATAATCAAAAGACATGCTCCATACCCATGTGAAATTTATGGTGCAGGAGGAGATACAGACATTAAGCAATTTCACAAGAAAGTAAGGATGGTTTGATTATGAAGGACAAGTACCGAGTGCTATGAGTGCATATACTGTTGGGTTTTGAGGAAGCTCAAAAAGCAACACCTCTCTTCTCCCCACCTGAGTTTCGAAGCAAGACACACAGGAGTCAGGCAGATAAGTATCAAAATGTCAGTTCTTTTACTGACCAACTGACTGACTTGCTAATACCAGCTGGTTTTACCACTTTAGGCAAAGGCTTTGCTACGTGACGTTGAGGTTGAGACTTGAAAGGTAAGTAGGCATTAGCCAGGCATAGGGGACACGGGAAGGGGCTAGATGGAAGTGGAAACAGCCTTGAGATGGGAAGAAGGATAGTATGTTCAAGGAACTAAAAGAATGCTGGTATGGTTGAAGTATAGGGAAGGAGGGGGAAAATGGTTTGAGATGAAGGTAGAGGTAGTCTGGGGCTAAATTATATTTTATCCTAAGAGTAACTACAAGATAATGAAGGTTTTAAGCAAAGAAGTGACATTCAGTTTTGTGTTTTAAGGAGATCGGTTTGTTATGTGGGAAATAGATTGCAGTGGAACAAGAATGGATACAGGGAGACCAGTTAGGAGGTTATTGCAGTGGCCCAGCGGAGAGATGACAATGACTCAAACAAGGTTGGCTGCAATGGACTCACTAGAACTTGGTGATTAATGGGATTTGCAGGGGGCAGGGGTGTGGATTAAGTATGCTTCCTAGGTATCCAACTTGAGTACTATCTACCAAGAGCAAAAAGACTAGAGGGAGAGGTAGGTTTGATGGAAAGATGTCAGTTTTTTTCTTTTTTTAAATAATTAATTAATTATTTGGTTATGCTGGGTCTTAGCTGCAGCAGGTGGGCTCCTTAGTTGTGGCTTGTGGGCTCCTTATTTGTGGCTCGCCTGCTCCTTAGTTGTGGCATGCGAACTCTTAGTTGCAGCATGCATGTGGGATCTAGTTCCCTGACAAGGGATCGAACCTGGGCCTCCTGCATTGGGACCTCGGAGTCTTTTTTTTTTTTTTTTTTTTT
>RJWK010031658.1:0-24100 GCA_004363435.1 Platanista minor | reverse complement strand
TTCAGTCACCTGTGCTGTTTATATATAGCACATACCTCTTCTGCCTCCTTAGGGTTTACGTCATCAGATATATATATATATATAATATATGTATATAAAATCTCCTTTTTTCTTTCCTGTATCTTTGATCTGTCCTCTCAAGATTCTCATCTTAAAAAAAGAAATCCAGCAAAACCCCATCTGCAGTCACGTGTCCCTGTTTGCTCCATCCCCTCAAACCTTCCCTTCGTCGTCAGGCTTTTAGAAAGAGATGTCAATACTTGCGCTCTCTTCCTTGATCTGTTTTCTTTTCCACGAACTAGCACTCTGGTGGTTTTGTTTGTTGTGATGTGATATGACCATACTTCTGAAACAGTGCTCAGGGAAGCCGTCCTGACCTAGGTGCCATATTTAGTAGGCAGTACATACAGCCTTTGTCTGAGTCCTCGCTTTTACATGTCACGTGGTTGCTTTCCTTCTCGCAGCTGTTGGATTCTTTGATAGCAGTCTCTTCTCCTCCTCCTCTTGTCTTTCTGCTCCTTCTCAGTGGCATTGTGGGCACTTTCCTTCTGACTGTTTCTTAAATGTTGATTTCCCTCGGGATTCTGTTCTTGGTCATCTTCTCATGACCTTTTTCACACCCGTCATTCTGGGCAGTCTCCCAGTCCTCGTGGTTCCATAATTCTCATCTCTCTTTCTTGATCCATAAACCTGTATATCTGTTTGTCTACTGGCATCTCTAGCTCTATATTCGTATACACCTCAAATTCAGGATGCGTCAAACCGAGTTCATTATCCTCATCAAACCTGTTCCTCTGCATGAGTGGTACCATCAGCCTTCCTGTTGCCTGAGCCTGTGACTTTAGAGTCATCTTAGACTCTTTCTTTTCCCTGCATATCTAATCAGTTGCCAAGTCCTAATGATGCTGTCTTTTAATTATCTCTTTTTTTTTTTTTTTTTTGTGCGGTACGTGGGCCTCTCACTGCTGTGACCTCTCCCGTTGCGGAGCCCAGGCTCCGGACGCGCAGGCTCAGCGGCCATGGCTCACGGGCCCAGCGGCTCCACGGCATGTGGGATCTTCCCAGACCGGGGCACGAACCCGTGTCCCCTGCATCGGCAGGCGAACTCTCAACCACTCCGCCACCAGGGAAGCCCTAATTATCTCTTCTAATCTGCTCCCCCTTTCCACCCTCTCCCTTGCTCTGGTGAGTCTGTTGTCTTCTGAGATGCCTGCAGTTGTAACTGTCTCCTTACTGGTCTCCCTTATCCAGCCTTGTCCCTTTCATAATTGTCTCTGCTGCCCAAATGATCTCTTTTAGGCACTTTCAAAGTCTTCAGGGGCTCCCCATCCTCTGTGGGATAAAAATCTAAGCACTTTTGCATAACAGTCATGGCCCTCCTTGACATACTGTCTCATTTCCTTTCACTCCTACTAGGTACTTTATATACCATAGTGAACAAAAAACTAGACATTGACCCTCTCCTTACTGGAGCTTGTGGTCTAGTGGAGGGATGACACGGTCAACATTTACTGAGGACTGACCATGTGCTATACACTGCCTTTCCTCCTCTGAGAGCCTTTCTTGTTTCTTTTATGTTTCTACACCATGTATTATACGTGTTAACCATTTTATGGTGAACCTTGCCTATCGCTCCAGAGACTGGACTACTGAAAGGTCTCTAATAGTCTTTTTTATCTTTGTATCCCCAGAGGCTAGAACTGAGTAGTAAATATTTATTGAATGAATGAGTTTTATGACTCCTACTACCCATTCTCTCCCCTCACTCCTAAGTTCCTGTTCCATTTCTCTTTTTGGACTGGTGCACTTACCCAGGTGCACCAGTACTTTACAATATTGGCCGAGTTTACTTTTGACAAGCAGTCCTTTAAATATTGCAGTAGGAAATCTGATTTCTCCTCTTCGCCAGATTGCTTTTACAAATTTAAGTACTTTGCCGGTATATTAACCTTCATAGACCCCCTGGGAATGCTGCAGTGACCCTAGAATTCTAGAGCAGAGAATGGAATTAGGCATTGGTAGAGTGTAAACTAAATCCCCAGAGCTTTAAGTGAGCCAACTTCTGTTTAAATGAACTTTTGCTGCTCTGCTTATTACCTGGCAGTTTTAACCTATCTTCAGAAATTGACCTTAACTTTTAATAACTCTTGAGTTTCCTAAAGATACCAGTCACTTTTTGATAATGCTGTTTAAATGTAGATGTATTTGTGAAGGCTAAGTTGATATATAGGAGGGCCAGAAGTAGATGGGAAGCGTTTCTAATCAATGTGCTTTGTCAAATACTAGACCTGACTTCCATGACTTTTTTTTTTTTTTGACTTAAAAAGAGAAACTGCTTTAGCAAGTGCTGACTTAGAAGAAGAAATTCACCAGAAACAAGGGAAGAAAAGGAAAAATTCTCAGTCTGGTGTTAAAATTGCCAATAAAGAAGTACTTGATGATATAGATCAGACAATTGTAAATCAAAGAAAGAAAATTCAAACCAACCAAGAAGAGAGATTAAAGAATGAGCGAACTGTGTTTGTTGGGAATTTGCCTGTCACCTGTAATAAGAAGGTGAGTGTGTAGTCTGTATACTGTTAACATGCAGAGAAATGAATGATTCGCCATTTTGTTTACTGTCACTTTATTAAATAAGTCGTTAATATATAACTTCATTATAAATGACTACATATATCATTCTGTAGATTGATTCCAGTATCCACCTGCTCCTTTCCATTTCCGAAGTCACTGCCCTAATTCAGGCTTTTGCAAGTCTTGTTTGAAATATTGCAGTGGTCTCCTATCTGTTTTTTTCCTCCAGCTCTGTTGTCTCTTATATGCCACTAGAACGGAAGCGTCATGTGTGCAGGGATGTTTATCTCTTTTCTGCACTGCTCTATCGCTAGCACTTGGAACAGTGCCTGGTGTGCAGTAGACGCTTGTTGAATATTTGTCATGTAAATGAACGCGTACGTCCTAAGCTTCTTCCGTTATGTGGGGTTCCCTAAACCAAGACGTGCCCTTTACTTTCTGTGTGTTTATGTGATAGTCACCCTGGTGGCAATCCCTTCGGTTAAAATCCTGCTTATCTTTTGAAGAACCATTTCAATTCCACTTGCTTAAAAACAAAACAGTACTAGAAAGTTACTTCCTGGTTTTTCCCTTTCCCCCTTTTGCCCTTTTGTCCCCTAGCATTTGATGTGTGATTATTTTGTAGAACATAACCCATTTTACTTTCTAGCATAGTTTTGGTTACTTAGCTTCCTCAAGGGAAGGGAGTGTTTGTGGTGCTTTACACATTTAATAAGTTATTTTTGGATTAAAATTGCTTATAGAAATTATTGTGCAAGCTGTAAAACGTATACGTTCTTCACATCCTGAGCCAGTCATAAGAATAATGTATAAAATTCATCCTAAGACTTTTCTTCAATCTGATGGTCTTAATTCCAGACAGTTGGGGAATTTCCCTTGGTGACATAAGGATTCTTAAAATCCATTTCTGGTTTAAATAAGCCAGTGTGAAAAGATGAGAGAATTTATGGAATATATAATCTTAGTTTACCTGTAGTAAAGATTATAAAAGATTGAAAGAAAAAATGTGGTGTACCTTATAGATACTAACATGAACTTGAATTGTGTTTTCTTTTTATATAAGTTTCAGTAAAAGTTTCGTGTCTTCTAACTGAATAGTTACTGACTTTTCCTGAAATATTCTGAAAACATGGCAGGAAAAGATTATCAGACCGCTTTACTTAATTCCTTTTTTTGGTATTTATTTGATGTTCTGAAAGTGGACTGAAATATATATATATATGTGTATATATATATATGTTTTTTTTATTTTAGAAGCTGAAGTCATTTTTTAAAGAGTATGGACAGATAGAATCTGTACGATTTCGTTCTCTGGTATGTGTTCCGCCCCCTTAAAATTGCATAATCTTAAAATGTTTTGCATTTAAATCCGACTTATTCGTGTGTTGGTTTTAGTGAGATGGAGGAGCCCTTGACTTTAACCTTTAGAACCGACAGGCTCAAATCTAGCCCCAAAGAAGAATCACACTAGTACCGATTGCCGACTCTGGGACTTTGTTAGCTAATTTAATGAGTTCAAATAGTAAAATGCTGTCCTTACTAAGTGTACTTTGGAGGGTGGATGGGTGCCTTTTGCTTGTGTGTCAGTTGAGTACGTGGAAACGTTCACACCTGTTGAGTAGCATTTCTGGAATCATACGTGTTCATGTGAGGGGTTTGCATGACGCTGCAGAGCAGTACTTATGCTCTGACATAGAAAGATAAAGTATGTTTTAATTAATTTAATGTTAAAACTTTATGGAAATAAATGGTATCTGATTTCACCTACTGAGCACTCTGTAGACCAGTTATAGCCATGTTCCTTGGAGCATGAATAAGCATCATTCATGTTTTTTAATGTAATTAATATGTATTAGTATAGTATAGGAGATGTTTGTTCCTTGTTTCCAACTGCTCTTTCTCAACCTGATTGTCTAAAATGGGGTTTCTCAACCTTGATACTATTGACATTTGGTGCTGGTTAGTTCTTTTTTTTTTTTTTTTTTTTTTTTTTTTTTTTTTTTTTTTTTTTTTTTTTTTTTTTTTTTTTTTTGGCGGTACGTGGGCCTCTCACTGCTGTGGCCTCTCCCGTTGCGGAGCACAGGCTCCGGATGCGCAGGCTCAGCGACCATGGCTCACGGGCCCAGCTGCTCCGCGGCATGTGGGATCCTCCCGGACCGGGGCACGAACCCGTGTCCCCTGCATCGGCAGGCGGACTCCCAACCACTGCGCCATCTCGTTAGTTCTTAGTTGTTGGAGGCTGCCCTGTGCGATGTAGGATCCCTGGCCTCCGCCTGCTAGGTGCTGGTAGTATCCTCCCCACCTTAGTTGTAACAGCCAAATATATTCCCAGACATTGCCAAATGTCCCCAGCGGGCAAAACCGCCCACTTCTCTGAAAGTAGACATTTCCCAAGGTTTTGGTGCAGTCTCCATAATTCCTATCATGGTGTTTGTTCCTCACGCTTATCACGTGTGTATTTTGTCTGCCCTTCTGAGTCCCGTTTCCTCATATCAGATCCTTGCCTGACACATCCACTTGGGTGTCCTGCGCGCGTCTGGGCTTTACCTCCGTCAGTCCCCCACCCCAGCCTATGCAACCTGCTGTTTTTCAGCTGTGGTTTCTTCCCAAGAGGAGTTCTTTCTTTCTTTTTCCATTGTTCCACCTCAGTGTTCACAGCTCTTGCCAGAAGAGTTGCAGAGGCCTTTTACGGGTCCTGCTTTCAGTCTGCCTCAGATGCATTCATCGCACCACCGTCAGCTTAATCTTCCTAAAGCACTTCCTTCTGGACCTCCTGCCCAGAATTCCTCCCCTCCACCTCCCCTCCCGTGAATATTACACACACCACCACCCCTGCCTTGGCCTGGAGTTCCCTTTGGGGGGCCTGCCCTGATTCTTCCCTGTCCCTGGATTATTGGTAAGTCAGGTGACCCTGCTGTGCGCCCTCCAGCACCCTGTGCTTCACTATAGTCCTTATGACACTGCTCTATCACTGTTACGCTGCTCTTGTCCCACCAGACTGTGAGCTGTGACTACAAACACCCTGTTTGTGTGGCTCCTCCTTGGGTCACTAGCACCTGCACCTGGTGCACATCAAATATGTATGGTGTTCCCTAAAAGCTTTTCTTTTTTCTCGCTGTCAGTGTCCTTGGTTCTTTGCCTGACAGCCTGCACAGGGTGGCCCTGGGGCCCTGCGTTCTTCTACATGGGACTGTCCTGCATCCCGGGAGCTGCCCTCGTTGCCGATCATATGCTTGGGCTTTCCCACCCTTGTCCTTTTGCTCAGTTCATTTTTTTTTTTTTTTTTTAATTGACGTCAAATTGGTATATAACATTATGTTAGTTTCAGGTGTTGAACGTAACAGTTCAGTCTTTGTTTACTATGCAGTTGGCCCCCTTCACCCATTTCACCCACTTTCAACCCCCTTCTCCTCTGATAACCGCCAGTCTGTTCTCCGTATCCCTGACTTTTGTTTTGTTTGTTTGTTTTTGGCTGTGCCGCTTGCGGGATCTTAGTTCCCCAACCAGGGATTGAACCCAGGCCCTCGGCGGTGAGAGATCAGAGTCCTAACCACTGGACCGCCAGGGAATTCCCTGTTGTGTTTTTTTTTGATTGCACATATAAGTGACATCATACAGCATCTGTCGTAGACTTTAGTTCACTTAGCATAATACCCTCAGCATCTATCCATGTTGTCGCAAATGGCAAGATTTCCTTCTTTTTTATGGCTGAGTAGTATTTCACTGTATATATATTCTTTTTGTACTTTATTGCCTTATATTTATTCATTTGTATCTTTAATAACAGAACACAGGTCCTTGAGAGCTCCTAGAAGGCATCCAATAGATATGTTTTGATGACCAGCGTTCCCATGTCAGTTATTCACATGGGCATTTCTCATGTGTCATACTGTTTTCCTGTCTATATTTTGAGAGTTTGACCATATGTTAGTTTGAGCAGAACAGACTGAGAAGAAATAGTTCAAGTTTCTTAGTTTTACTATATAAACTATTGAATGACTAAAAGAAAAAAGTCTTCCAGAGATGTATAGTAACTGCCCTAAATGGGGTTGGCATTTATAGACACCCCTGGACTTGTGAACTTGCAGTCTGTATCCTTTTACCTTTGTGTTCTCTGTACCTGGTGGTATTTGGCACACATTGCTGACAGTCACAGTTGCTGACTTGAATTTCCACCTCTGTAAAGTTTTCCCTACCTGCCCCCTTCACTCTTAGCTATGACCCTTATGTGACTGAGAGTAACGTGACTCTGAATATAAAGGAGAGTCCCTTATTTGTCCAGTTACAGATACTGAAGTAGTGTCTTCTTATATTATTTATCCACTTAGACATACTTAAAATCATATGGCATACACAGTATTAATTTAGAAGTGTCCCTTTTTTCCATGCTGATTTTATGAAACAATTTTCCTTAACACTCTTCACGTGTGTCTTCAACATCATTGTCCCCTCACGACCAGAGATCCCTTCAAGTCATTTGTAACTTCCACCTGGTTTGAGAGTCACTGCCTGTGAAATCTGAGTGTGGCACTATCATTGGAAATGTTTGTCCTCAGCCACCAGGTCCTGTTCATACAACATTAGGACAGTTGTTTCTGATTCTGTATTTCCTTAGAATGTTTTTAATCACATCATATCAGACTTAGATATTTAGAATTCAATTAATTAAAATATAATTATTTTGAAATAATATTTCAAACAATGATTTTTCTTTAATACTTTTTTTTTCCCCCCTCTTAAAAGATTCCAGCAGAGGGAATTTTGTCCAAAAAGTTGGCAGCAATAAAGTAAGTTTATAATTAGAGAAAGGGACTAGTCATAAATTCTCTTCCATTTTGGTTAAAATTGAGATCATTTCTTAACCTCATAGATGTTTGTATTTGGATACAACATCATGTTTTATTGTTTTCTTATGTCTGTAATAACATAAATTTGTCAGATGTTCGTCTTCAAGCCTCAACGTAAATTGTAGAATCAAGGATAAGATTTGCAAAATAACTTAAAATGTGCCATGAGCAATGAGAAATTTCAAGGACATTTAATCAGGCCTAGTGTTTGAAGAGAATAATAAAGTTTTGCACCTAAAAATTCTATTGTAAATCATAAGTGTCATATTTCATCAATTGTAAGGCGATATTTCCCATGCCTTAACATTTGTAAAATCAAAATGCATCTTAAAATCAGAGGGGCCTCATGGTTGCTATTGGCTGGCCAGGTTTCTCCAGGGAAATTCTATAGGTCACACTATAAGATGGAGAGATAAATGGGGAATCCTACAGATTAAACAGGAGTCAGAAGACTTTTCAAGTTGAAAACTGGACAAGACCAAAGTATGTCTAGGAGTAGACACTTGGGTGATAAAACCACATAGACACGCAGGGAAGTGGTTTCTGTAATAGTTCCCTACGCTGTACATGTCTGTGTAGTTTTTATTTTACAGTAAAAAGGAAAAAGCATGTTGTCTTTCCCATCTGTGTGTGCCTTAGATACAGAGCCGCAGCTAAGGTGATGCTGGGTTAGCCAAAAAGTTCATTCGAGTTTTCCCGTAAGGTGTCACTTGAACGAACTGTTTGGCCAGTCCAGTAGTAGTGTGGTGGGTTGCTCGGGGGCGCTTGCTGGTCTCTCACAGTGATGACTAGTAAGGAGGCCTGGGTCACGTGTATCAGCCCATATCTGTGTAAGTTGTGTGTTATTCTTTTGAGTTATTACTAAATATTTATTAAAAGAGATGAAACTCCCCCCAGAAATTCTTGTCATATGTGTTGAGAGTGGAAAACAAGCTATATTTATTTCAGTGACATTGAGATGAACAAATTTTACATTGTCTTTTTTTTTCTTCTTCTTTTTTTTTTTTTTTTTTGGTGTAGACGTAAAATTCATCCTGATCAGAAAAATATTAACGCTTATGTCGTGTTTAAGGACGAGAGTGCTGCTACAAAAGCACTGGAAAGGTAATTTCATCTCTTTGAGGTTTGGACAGAATTATTGTAATTTTAAGTGTGTATGAGTCCATGCTTTTTTCTTTGGTTTCACTTCAGAGCAAATATCCCAGTAACTCAGCACTTGTTTGTTGTTTTTTTTTTTTTTTTTTTTGCGGTATGCGGTCCTCTCTGCTGTGGCCTCTCCCGTTGCCGAGCGCAGGCTCCGGACGTGCAGGCTCAGCGGCCGTGGCTCACGGGCCCAGCCTCTCCGTGGCATGTGGGATCTTCCCGGACCGGGGCACGAACCCGCGTCCCCTGCGTCGGCAGGCGGACTCTCAACCACTGCACCACCAGGGAAGCCCTAGCGCTTGTTTTTAACAACAATTTTCCCTTCGTATTTATACCAGAAATGGGGCCCAAATTGCAGATGGATTTCGTGTGAGAGTGGATCTTGCATCTGAGACCTCATCTGTGAGTAGTTTTTCTGAGCTTGTGCTGGGAGAGCAGTGGGGTCAGCAGGGAGCATGCGGGAAGCACAGAGGAGACAGCCTTTTGCCCTCTGTGGTCTCAGCTAATGCCCTCTAAGTCAGCATCAGCTTCAAGAAAGTGGTTCCCACCCGTACGTTAGATCCAGTAGTCCTAGAGAGAGAGGCCAGAAGTTACGTTAGAGAGCATCAGGGCCAGCACCTTATTTTATAGACTGAGGTCTAAAGTTAAATTAGTCATTAAACAGTTTTTGAGTCTGTCCTCTGTGTCAGGCATTCAGTGCTGAGACACAGTCTCAGTTCTCTAGGAGTTCACAGGATAAAGGTAAAGACGAGCAGACGATTTTATGATAAATACCGTCATAAATGCACAGGATGCTTTGTCAGCTCAGGAACGGAGCACTTGATTTGGGGGTTGCCAGCAGGAAGGGACAAAGGAGGGTTTCCAGGAGAACGGGTGTTCTGTCAGTCTTGCGAGATGAGTCTGTTATCCAGGCAAAAAAATTTTGAACAGTATGAATGGTGGGGAACCAAAACCTAATTTGCTGAGGGAATGGCAAGAGCCTGATGCAGTAAGTAGTGGCTGGCCTGTGAGGAGGGGCGGGATAAGAGTAGCTGTTGGAGAAATAGGTGGAGGCCAATCATGAAGACCCTGGCCTGCCATGGGGAGGAGTCTGGGTTTTGTCCAAAGCTGTTCCTCAAGGTCTCTTGAGACGGATGAAGCGTGAGTTGCAAGAACTCACCGTAGAAACAGAGTGCGTTACGGTCGGGGTGACTAGTTGAGAAATGACAGAGGCCTGGCTGACAGCCCTGGCTTTGATTGTGGACCTGGCACGGGGTCCGCAAACTGGCCTGAGGGCCCAATCTGTTTGCGGCCTGTTTCTGTTAATAAAGTTTTACTGTCACCCAACCGCACCCACTAGTTATGTGTTATTTTGCTGAAACAGTAGAGGCAAGTAGGTACAGCAGAGACCACGTGGCCCACAGAGCCTAAAATATTTGCTTTCTGGCCCTTTCCAGAAAAAGTTTGCCCACCCTCAATAGAGCAGGCCTTCCTTGAGCACTGCCCTGGGTCAGTGCCAGCTGTGAACAGAACCACTTCCTGCTCTGGGGCTCGCTCACACTCCAGCGGGGAAGGCGGAAGAAACGGAGTCAAACAGGGGCCTGGAGGGCGGGGAAACCAGGAGATGGAGCCCCGTCAGATGTGTGGGGTGAGGACAAGGGTGGACTTCAGGGTGACTTCCGTTTTCTGCTCCATGAGTGATTTTTATTAACCCTCTTTGTGTTTCAGAGGGACAAGAGATCTGTATTTGTGGGGAATCTCCCATACAGTAAGTTTGTTTTAACAAATAAAGTACCTGTTTATCACTGAAGTAATGCAAATAACATCTGAGTTGGTAACATAACGTTTCGCTTTAAGACTGCCTTTAAGAAGCGCGGGGTGTAACTTGACTAATTACTTTGAGGCTGTGCTTACCCTTGGTATATTATGAAACATCTCCAGCTTCCTAAGGCGATTCCGAGTCCTCACTTCCACTGGGGTTGAATCTGTTTTTAGAAGCTGAAGAATCTGCGGTTGAGAAACACTTTCTGGACTGTGGGAACACTGTGGCTGTAAGGGTCGTGCGGGATCAAGTTACAGGAGCCAGCAGAGGCTTTGGCTACGTGCTCTTTGAGGTAGGGAGGCTGATGTATCGTCACTGTCCTTGAAGTGTGCCTGGAGAGGCTGTCGCTGCTGTCCCGTCCTTCAGACGTAACTCTCACTGTCACCCTCAAAATTCCACCTTAAGAAAACTACATTCATAACCCGCCACAGTATAATAGACTCCTGTTCCTATAATTGCATCCAACCAAGAGATGTTCTAGTTATTTCTCCACATTAATGTTGTTAAATAATGTGTTAGATACTGGATAGTAAAGGTATGAAATCTCTGAATCTCCACCTTCTGTAAAATGGAGAGAAGAACTGATCATTCACTTAGGTAGAAGTGAATGTTAGTCTCTGTACAAAATTTGTTATATTTAGTTCACTAAATATTAGCCAGTGTCTCATGCCTAAAATTATTAGAATACACATGCGGCCTGACGGCCCTTATGTTTTCTTCCCTTCACAACAGCCCATCCATGTACTTCCTTTCAGTTCTTACCTGCGCCGCCTTTTTTATGGTCAAACTTAATATTTGTGAACATAAGATCATGCAAGCTGCTTTATGTTGTTTTCTGTCGTGTACGTATGTTCCACTGAGCGCATATACTGTCTTCCCTAGTGTGTCCCAAATGTTGCATGTTTGCAGTGTTCTCTCTTTTTCTCTGTAATACTGAGATCAGAGTGGTTATGTTTTTTCCTTCAAATGTTTGCCTCCATTTTTGGATTACTTCTTCAGGAAAGCTCCCCAATGGGTTACCACTAACCAGGTCAAGATACCTGACCATCTTTAAGGCTCTTAGTATGTATGACCAGACGGCTTTGAAGAAACGTGGTCACAGCCTGCCACCATGACTGTGATGTAGTTATCTCACTGTTTCTCTGCTCTGTCTTCTGACTATTGATAAGTTTGTAAAGTCCTTTAACAAACATGTCATGAATATTCAGGGTGGTTAGCATTTAGTGGCTCTCTATTAGAATAAAAGAATAATAGAATTTTGGAACTAAAGGGAACCCTACAAGGCATCTAGTCCGACATCTCAAGGACTGTAATAGAGAGTTCTCTGCTCTCAAATCAACTAATACAGCAGGGCTTTTTCAGGAAGAGCGTTGTGAAGAGGAGGTTTGTTGGTTTAAAAGACACTATAGGACTGACCTCGTAAATTGAATTTACACTGAGAAAAATGAAGCCTCTTGGATTGTGACTTATCTGATTATTTGACAGGGCAGCTTGAGTGCTTCCTGGGGAGAAACTCATATGAGAGGGAGCATGATTAAAACTACAAGAACAGCTGCTTGTAGTTCAATACTTCGGATTGGACTTCTTGGCTGTGGAAATGAGAGGGGTTTCTGTATGCAAGCTTGAAAGTTGTTCTAATCCAGAAAAGTTACCATTTTACTCGTTTCTTTGCACATGAGTTTCTGGTGAAAATTTAATATTTTGATTTTTATTGCAGAATACAGATGCTGTTCATCTTGCTCTGAAATTAAATAACTCTGAACTGATGGGAAGAAAACTCAGAGTCATGCGTTCTGTCCATAAAGAAAAATTAAAACAAAATTCAAATCCCAGTTTGAAGAATGTCAGCAAACCTAAGCAGGGACTTAATTTTTCTTCAAAAAATGCACAACATTCTAAAAGTTTGTTTATTGGAGAAAAAGCTGTTCTCATGAAGAAGAAAAAGAAAGGACAGAAGAAAAGTGGACGAACTAAGAAACAGAAAAGACAGAAGTAGCTATCCGAAGCCTTTTCTTTGTTTTCCCCACTGACTACTGATAATAAAATTGTGGTAAATCCATGTATTGAATTTCAGGAATTTTTTTTTTTTTCGGTACGCGGGCGTCTCACTGTTGTGGCCTCTCCCGTCGCGGAGCACAGGCTCCGGACGCGCAGGCCCAGCGGCCATGGCTCACGGGCCCAGCCGATCCGCGGCATGTGGGATCTTCCCGGACCGGGGCACGAACCCGTGTCCCCTGCATCGGCAAGTGGACTCTCAACCACTGCGCCACCAGGGAAGCCCAAATTTCAGGATTTTTTTACATATTGTGAAACATGGACACTTTTTCAGTTATTCACATTGCAATAGTACCTTTGAATCATTTGTTTTAAGGTGTAGGCAGATCAGTCACCATGTTAATACTGCTGATGGTATGAGAGATGACTTTAGATGTAGGGTGAACATTTAGAATTTTAGTGGTTATGTATTATTTTACCATATGTTGGAAATAATTAACACTTCAGAGAGTTATTTTAAGAATTACTTGGGATGAGTCTAAATTTAAAAGTGAGTAAATTTAAAGAAAAATGAAGTAACCTTAATACTGATTGTATCTAGACAAAGTATCTAAATAATTAAAGTGGGAATACTGATTGATCTAATATCATATCATAATCCCTAAGAAGTAAGGTTTTGAGGTTTGGTATATAATAGCCACTCATTTTTCTTCCTTCCTCTTGCACTTAGGATAAGTGTAGTTCTGGTTTTTAATTTTATTTCATCAACCTAATAACTAACCAACAGGGATTTTGTATCAAATGTTGCTCTGATTTCTTATTCTTAATTGGTGATTAGACTGGTTATTAAAGTTCTTGGTAAATTGGCTATAAAGAAGATTTTTACTTTTACTTCTATTTTTAATTTGAAAAATATTCTCCTAGGAAAACTTGTGATTCTTCTTTTTTTAATATACATTTATTTTTATTTATTTATTATTTTTGGCTGTGTTGGGTCCTCGTTGCTGCGCGCGGGCTTCCTCTAGTTGCAGCGAGGGGGGGCTACTCTTGTGGTGCGCGGGCTTCTCATTGCGGTGGCTTCTCTTGTTGCGGAGCACGGGCTCTAGGCACGCACGCTTCAGTAGTTGTGGCACATGGGCTCAGTAGTTGTGGCTCGCGGGCTCTAGAGCACAGGCTCAGTAGTTATAGCACACCTGCTTCAGTAGTTGTGGCCTGTGGGCTCTAGAGCGCAAGCTCAGTAGTTATGGCACACCTGCTTCAGTAGTTGTGGCCTGTGGGCTCTAGAGCGCAGGCTCAGTAGTTATGGCACACGGGCTTCAGTAGTTGTGGCTCGTGGGTTCTAGAGCACAGGCTCAGTAGTTATGGCACATGGGCTTCAGTAGTTGTGGCTCGTGGGTTCTAGAGCACAGGCTCAATAGTTATGGCACATGGGCTTCAGTAGTTGTGGCTTGAGGGCTCTAGAGCACAGGCTCAGTAGTTGTGGTGCACCCGCTTAGTTGCTCCGCGGCATGTGGGATCTTCCTGGACCAGGGCTCAAATCCGTGTCCCTTGAATTGGCAGGCGGATTCTTAACCACTGCGCCACCAGGGAAACCCAAAACTTGTGATTCTTAACATCACTCAGTAGAATGAAACAATATATATTTTTTTTTTTCCGGTACGCGGGCCTCTCACTGTTGTGGCCTCTCCCGTTGTGGAGCACAGGCTCCAGACACGCAGGCTCAGCGGCCATGGCTCACGGGCCCAGCCGCTCCGCGGCATGTGGGATCTTCCCGGACCGGGGCACGAACCCGTGTCCCCTGCATCGGCAGGCGGACTCTCAACCACTGCACCACCAGGGAAGCCCTGAAACAATATTTTTAAAAAATCGTGTTTAAAGGAAACATTTGCTGAAAAAGTATGGTAATGAAGTCACAAGATGTAAAGTTCAACAAAGAGAAGGAATACCCCTGCATTTTCTTGGGACTTAAATTAACCTCGTGGTATATAGCCAGTGCCCCACCCCTCCCACAAACCTTGCCAAGCTGGGCCTGTATCCAGGAGGGAGGAGTGGCGGTAAACCAGGGGCCTGACCTGAGGTAGGCGGATCTGTGATACACGCATCTTATTACTGAAGTAAGAGAACTGGGGGACACTGAGTTATTGGTGATTTTTTTGAAAATCCTGTCTTTTGGGCGTAGCATAGGGAAAACCTAATGGATCTTTAAAATGTAGCTCTGTGGAAAGCAGAAAGAGCTCCATTTTCCTGTATCCAAGGACTGGATATTTGATGCTTAGGATCTTTTACGGTGCTTAGAATCTTGTTTTTCATAAGTAGGGTTCAGTAAATACTTGTCACTTGATAGCTTTTGAACGCATATATTTCCAGTTAAATTTATATAAAGATGCTTTATGTGTAGACTACATAGACTATCTCTATGGACTATAATTTCATTGTGTGTATTTTCTTTATAGTGTGTATTTTATTTATATGCTTTTTAGTGTATACAAATAGATATAATTTTAGTGTCCTTAACATAGTGTTGGTCTTTAGGTTTTCATGTAAAGAGCCCTGGAGTCGGGTGTAAGTACGTCTGATTCTTGACCCATCTCTCTGGCTGTGCATGCATGACCTTGGACAAGCTTCTCAACCTCTTTATCTAGATATCCTGATTGGTGAAATAAGGGGCTTGGACTAGATCAGTGGTTTCCCTCTTTTTTGACTGTGATCTGCAATAGCTTTAATTTTACACTGTGATCAGTACAAACATTGGTATATTTAACTGACACACAAGTTTCACAAGACAGTACCGGTCCTTACTACACGTGTTGCCATCTGATATTTTTTATCCTATTTTATTTAAAACACTGGTGATGGTCCACTAAGGTCATTCCACAACCCATTAATGATTCCACTCATAAGCAACATGCCTCAGGGATTTCCAGGCTGTTTCTGTTTCAGGATTCTATGCTTATAGGTATTTTACAAATGTAAAAAAAAGAGAAGTATTAAAAACTGCAGGGTGTTGAGAGATTCAAAGGCACTAAGTATGCTTTGTATAAATGTGTTGCCTGGTTTATTGGACTCATAGCAGTGACCTCACATTTACATGGCATTTACTTACAACACAGGGATACAGAAGAACAGCATGTTCTTTGTACAAAGTCATAATCTAATGGACACAGTCTCAAATTTCCAAGAGGCCTCATGTCATCTGTGTGGCCTTGTGAGTCTTCTTTCCCAACACCCCTGAGGCTCAGGACATACCTGTATCAGTTGAGGTACACTTTTGGGGATAGGAAGAATCTGTATGTGTGCAGGATATAAGGAAAAGCTTTTTTTTCCTGTTGTGTGCAATCCTCTGATCTCAATCATTTGCTTTGCTTTGGTGCATATGCCCATTCACACCCCACTGCAGTCCTGGCAATGCACACGTACCTTTGATCTAATTTCCAGTCTTTTATAGGGTCTCAGGTCCAGGCAGAAGGGCTTTCGTAGGCTCTTGGACTAGGTTAGGAGCTCCAGCTAAATGCTTCCATAGGTATGCTTGCAATAACTAATGACACCAACTACCCCAGAGTTGAGCCAAACTAAATAGGTTAAGTGGACAGTCCCCTACAAGACTGCCCTCATGCACCAGTCACACATGTGGGGGAGGGGTGGTGTCTCCAGGCCACTCTTCTGACCAGCCAGCTACTAATTTGGAGGTTCCTACTACCCTCTCAGGTTCAGTAACTCACTGCAAGGACTCAGAACTCAAGAACATGCTATACGTATGATTACAGTTTTATTGTAGCAAAAGGATATAAATCAAAACCAGCCAGGGGGCTTCCCGGGTGGTGCAGTGGTTAAGAATCCGCCTGCCAATGCAGGGGACACGGTTCGAGCCCTGGTCCGGGAAGATCCCACATGCCGTGGAGCAACGAAGCTCGTGTGCCACAACTACTGAGCCCGCCGTGCCACAACTACTGAGCCTGCACTCTAGAGCCCCCGAGCCACAACTACTGAAGCCCGCACGCCTAGAGCCCGTGCTCCCCAGCAAGAGAAGCCACCGCAGTGAGAAGCCCGCTCACCGCAACTAGAGAAAGCCTGAGCACAGCAATAAAGACCCAACACAGCCAAAAATAGAAACAAAAAACAAACAAAAAACCCACCCAGGGACTTCCTTGGTGGTTCAGTGGTTAGGACTCAGTGCGTTCACTGCCAAGGGCCTGGGTTCCATCCCTGGTCGGAGAACTGAGATCCTACAAGTCCCGTGGGGCAAAAAGCAAAAAAACAAAAACAACCAGCCAAAGGGAAAGAAGAGGGGCACAGGGTGAGGTATGGAAGAGTCCCAAATTCAAAGCTTCTGTTCCCTCCCTGTGGAGACTGAAACGTACCCCTCCTAGCACACGGCACACTGACGTGTAACTACACAGAGTAGTGGCAACCCGGGAAGCTTACATGCTTCTGTGTCCAGAGCTTTTACTGGGGCTTCACTGTGTAGGTCATGAAGTTGAACTCCATGAAGCTGATCTCCAGCCTCCTTTCCCTCTTATCCCCGGAAATAGCGCTGATAGAACCTGGATCAAAGTCCCAACCCTGGGCTTCCCTGGTGGCGCAGTGGTTGAGAGTCCGCCTGCCGATGCAGGGGACGCGGGTGCGTGCCCCGGTCCACATGCCGCGGAACGGCTGGGCCCATGAGCCATGGCCGCTGAGCCTGTGCGTCGGGAGCCTCTGCTCCGCAACGGGAGAGGCCACAGCACTGAGAGGACCGCGTACCGCAAAAAAAAAAAAAAAAAAAAAAAAAAGTCCCAACCCTCTAATCACAACCCTGGTTCTTCAGGTCTGGCCAGACCCCATCAGGAACCATCTCCTTAGCCTAAACTGGCAGGATCCACTATGAATAACACATGCTTATCACTCCAAGGTTTTAAGAGGATCCCGCCTCTGCCTCTTTAAATTTAAACTACATACATAATGTTTTCAGTGGCTATGACAACTTGACAACTCAACGTTTTCTATTTTTTTCCTTCAATCTCGTACCCGTTACACTTTTCCAGGAATCGCTCCATTTAATTTAATTCCACTCCTGAGGCTATACTATAACATCATCTGAAATCGTATGGTTTCACTCTTCTGACCAGCCAGCTACTAATCGTATGATTATGGTCCTTGGGGCACAACGGATCGTGACTGAACTTGAAAAGCAAATTCCATTACATTCAAACAAGAGTCACGGGTTACCTACATTCTATAAAAAGATGAAGAAGCATTTGTGGTCAGCGACCTTCCTTCTTTGACACAAGTAGGGAGATCAGCTACACACGCTTTGGAGTGTGCGCACGACCGCCACGTGCCGCCCTGGTTACATCACGCTCAGCGTCTCTTACGGGAGTGCGCGGCCTCCCGCAAAATCCCGACTCCTACGCGAACGGCGGCGGCGGCGGCGGAGCCCAAGCCCCTGCGCAGGCGCAGAAGCAGCGCAGGAGCCTCCGCTCAGGCACTGCCGCGGACATCCCCGAGGGCCTCGGCCACAGGGGCCGGAAGTGACGCATCTCCGCCCTTCCGCGTCGCTCGCGGCGGGCGTCGGGACTGAGCCGCCTGCGCCTGCTCCGAGAGGTCTGAGCCAACGGATCCTTTGAGGGCCCCGCCGCCGCCGACCCCGCTCCTCGTTGGAGAGAAGATGGTGGGCCGGAACAGCGCCATCGCCGCCGGCGTGTGCGGGGCCCTTTTCATCGGGTACTGCATTTACTTCGACCGCAAGAGACGGAGTGACCCCAACTTCAAGAACAGGCTGCGGGAACGTGAGTGGGTCCCCTGTCCCCTGGGCCTGATGCCTCCCCCATCCCACCCCGGCGTCCCCATCCCCTCCTGCCCCTCGCCGGGCCGCCGCGTGCTGGGCGGCCGCGTGGTGCTGCCGGGTCTGGGGCGGCGAGCGAACAAGCCAGAGAAAGGTGATGGCGCTGGCCGCGCTCTCCCAGGGCTGCTCCCGGCCCTTGTGCCCCGCTCGAGTCCCTCCATTTTGGAGGAGCGAGCTTTCCCATTTTGTTTTCTCCAAACATTTTCGGCGTGTAGATGCATATTCGTTTGTATTATGATTTAGGGCAGGGGTTGTGGCCCTTTTTGCTGTTGATCTTTCTAAACCTCTATTTCTAGCTCGAAAGTTGCGGGGGGTTTTTTGTATTTTACGAATTTGTGCTTGAGACCAAATCTGCAAATCCAGCTCGGATTCTCAAACGATAAGGTTGCATTCTTAAACCCTCTTGGTAGCTTCGTTCTAAAGGCTTCCAAGATATGAGTGAATGCTATAGAGATTGCAGGGGAGTCCAAAGGGCTTTGCTTCTGTGGCTCAGTCTTATTTCATACCTGCGACATCTTTTAAGAGAGATTTACAAGAGGGGAATCGTGTCACCAAAACCTTTGTGATCTTTGAATTTCGGAGGTATTCTCGTTTGCAGCAATAGAAGGGCAAATTTGTTGCATTAAAAAATAACTTTGGTAACTTACCTAGGTTGCTCAGTCAAAACAGTTCCTAAAATTAGAATTTATATGTAAGTTATTAAAGCCCAGGAAGTACGAAGCAGTTATTATCCTATTTAATGATTTACTGCTTAATTAAGCTAAAATAAGACATTTCACGTGTTCTGTAGTCACACTTGGCTAGTGAGTACCTTACTGGAAAAAGTGCTCTTGTACCATCTACAATATTATATATGATTCTTGCTCTTTTATGTCTCAGGAAGAAAGGGATATGGAGATAATTTATTTTATTTATGGTTAGGTGGAGTAATGGAAATAGTGCTGTTTTGGATTCAGACACTGAGTTTCCTGGCCCAGGTTAGTCACAGATTAGCAGCATAATCTTGGGCTGAGTCTTAATTTTCTTAGCTTGCAAAATCAGGTAGTGCCTCTAGTTGGTTTTGTGAAGATTAAAATGTTTGAGGTGCCTGCCACCATTCCTGACATGGAGAAAGCCCTGTAAATGCTGGCTGTGTGACTGTTGGAATTTAGATAATTTTCCTGTAGTTTCAAAAATAGCTGGCGGGTGATGGCGTGGATGCAGAGCTCTGTAAAGAATGGATTAACCTTTTTTTCCTTTGGAAACACTACAATCTTATTGTTAAACCTTGAGAAAATGAATTTTTGGTTGAAGAAATCATGAAACTATCGTTTCGGGCAAATTGAGAAATCTGTTATTTTCAGAATTTCTTTTCCATCATCCTCAATCCATAAATTTTTTTTCTAGTTTCAGCAGTATCCTGATGACTTAAGTGGTCAGGCTTGAATTAGTAGCTGAATAACCCTTGGGCAACAGATTTCAAACTTTAGTTTTCCTCTGTTGTAAAATAGTATAATGTAGAGTTTAGTACAGTACCCCTGGCACATGGTAATGGATGAACGCTAAAGATTGTTTATGAATATAATTATTTGATATTTTCTTTACCAAGTAAACCTTATTCAGATTAATTTTGCAGTCTGTTTAAAGTCTGTATGGTTGACCGATTTTAAGAACTTGATGGCGTTTTGTATTTGTGGAGCGAAATTGATTTCAGTTTAGTTTAAATTTCGTGTTTTTCTAGCTTAATTCCTATAGAATATTAACATCTATAATAAAAAGGCAGCGTTTTTCAAATCAGTGTTTTTGGAGTTCTGTTTTGTGTTTTTTTTGTTTTTTTTAAGGAAAAGAGACTTAAGATGTTTAAAATAGGTTTGAGGTTAGATCTGGGATTCTAATTTATTCAGTTTTTTTTTTTAACCTTCCATTAGTAAGAGCAGATTACCAGAACTCCTACAGCATAATTTATATCTAAATAATCACTAATAAATGAAAATTAATCTACAAATTATAGTGCCAACTACAGATGTTTTTCATTATACAGCACTGTGTAAAATGATTCATTATATTAAGATATATTGAGTACTCTTCTCATTTAAAGAATGCTTTAAGAATGATTTAGATTTGGGGCTTTTTGTAAGTTCATATTTTATGTGGGTGTTTTTAGTCTGTTTTAACTTGTTAGGTTTACACAGTAGCACTTTGGACTGATTTCTAGCAAATATTGAGTCGATTTGCTGATTGAATGTGTAACTCCTTGGTTTTTCAGTGTGTTCTGTGTCCTTTTGTCACAGAGATCCTATTTGATACTGTCCCTGCAAATAAGTTAATGTAACAAGTTGTCTTATAAAAGTAAGACCAGAATTTTAATCTTATAGCTATAAATTTATACAAGTTAATTGTCTTATAAATTAAACCACAATTTTAATATTAACAGCTATAAATTTAAAGCAACTAAGTGATCTTAAAATTAGGTAACTATCAAACATTCAACAACAATCATGCGTTCTTCACTCCATTTAAAGAAAAAAAACCTATAAGATTGGAAACTAAGTTTCCTTCTACTGTTTCATTATCATTTTTGTCATTTTCCATAATTCTGACTTAGCGTATTGTATTTCTCTGTTTATTCCACAAACTTTCCAGGTTTATTTCTGAGGTGCTGTAACATGGCGATGATAATAGGGTTACTATGAGGGTAAAATAAACTAATAACATTTAGAATAGCGTCTGGCATGTAACATCTAAAACAGGTGCTTACCCTTAACATCCAAGTGTTCCATGTCCAATTCCTCCGTGAAGTCTTTCTCTTCTAGTTGTAGTACCCTGCCAGCACTAGGCTGTACCGTGATACTTAGTAATTAGTTAATATAGTCTGGTTATCAGTCATTATTTTCTGCCTAAAGAGGGCTGAACGAAACCCTTAGTTAAGCAAATTGGGGGTAGAATGTGTTATGCGTTCTGTTTTCCCACAGTTGCCCAGTGACAAACACCTAGCAAAGGTAGCTGGTGGGGAAAATAGGCAGTCTTCAAAATAATACGTAAGATTGCTTTAACCTAATTTTTTTTGTTGAAAGTGCTAAGACAGTTTTTAATAGAGTTGTAGCACTTTATGTAATCTGGGGGCTAGAGTTGGCCAGAGACACTGGTGTGGTTAAACCTAGTTTGTAAGTGTAGATAAGAAAAGGTTCCCTGACTGTAGTACATTAACCATCTGTCTGCACTTAGGCAAACAGGTCACTGCCTCTTTAGTCATGTATAGAAATTTGGATTTATAGAATGCCTTAAGGTTTTAAGAGGACATTTGCACTGTCTCAATACACTGAATGCTTATATCTCACAATACCAACCAGTCACTGTTTAAAAATACATTAACTCATTTAATCCTCATATCAACTCTATGAAGCAGGTATTGTTCATAAACCAGTTGTTACATACAGAGAAGGAGAGACACCAGTTAACTGTAACTTGCCCATAGGCCACACTGCTAAATCAGTGGAAGACCTGGGATATAAAGGAAGCCCGAGCTTCCTTGTGCCAACACTCTTTCACACAGGGTGTACAATTAAACAACAACTTAAAATACTGTTAGTGTTCTATTACTGATTTGGTTTTAAGGGTTGACGAACAGATTTAAATAACATCACTTACTCCTAAGATTTGTAATATTGCTATTTCATATCAAAAAACGAAAAAACAAAACAACTTACAGACTTTGGGTTAGGGTTTTTTCTTAACTAGCTGGATCAAGAATCACTTCTGAGTGCTGCCCTTCTTCCCTCTTATTTTTGCCAAATGCATAAAAACTGTGCTTTTTTTTTTTTTTTTTTTTTTTTAAGAAAACTGTCAAATGCTGGGTTTTTTTTTGTTTTTGTTGTTGTTTTGTTTTTTTCCCTATTTAAGAATGCCAGGTAGTTTTCAAAAGTCAGTAAAGACAGAGTCTGTTATATTTCAGCAATAAAGCTCCGAAACAACAGTGGCTTGAGTTTTGTTCCTGTTTCATGTCCTGTGTAGGTTGAAGGTGGGAGGAGAGGCTTGCTTTGCTTGTGATAATTACTCAACAGACCCAGCTGCTGGAACTGTCTCCATCTTGTAAACTGCTCACCCTGGTGCCTGAGAGGGAAGGAAAGCGCTCCTGCCCAGAAATGTCCTATTGTCCATAGCTCATTGACCAGAACTATTTTTATGACCCTGACAAATCACAAGAAGAGAACTTGAGTCAGGCGTGTTTTGCAAATAGAATGAATGACTGCCACAGCATTTAGACTTCCTTTGATTCCCATTTTAATAATGATGAAATGAAAATATTACCTTTCTTGCAGGAAGAAAGAAACAGAAGCTTGCCAAGGAGAGAGCTGGACTTTCTAAGGTAATAATCTCTCTTAGAGAAACAATTATTTTACAGTCTACTTCAGAGGTGTATTTTGAGAATGCTAATTGGTATGAGACATTGATTTTCTGTTTTAAAATATAATTTGTTGTTTTGAAGAGCGCTTATTCTGTTCAACTGCAGATTTTCATCCTTCCTTATCTTCCCTTTGTCGGCCATCATAGCGCATTACTTACTTTGCCAGCAATATTTAAGGGGTGGTAAGATGATTGGCCCCAGAAGACATTTATACTAAAAAGTTCAAACTTCCTCACTTAGCTGCTCCAAAATAATAAAATAAAACATTTATTATTAATTTAATTTTCCTTCCTACAAACTTTCTTTAAAAGAGCCACGTTATTCATTTTGAAAATTACATAAGATTATTCACACCCACTGATCCAGAATCCCCTACCACCTGACAGATTTTTACCTTGTAATATGTAAATGTAGACATAAATCTTCTTATTCATTTTTTTCTTTTCATAGATCCTGTGTTCATGACTACATAGGTTTATCTGTTTTATTTAAAAAATGTTGTGTGACATGTGTAAGTAAATTAAGAAAGTAAATGTTAGTCACTGTGCATACAGCTTTTTTTTTTTTAATTGAAATCAGTTCCATTGTCTGGATGCCCAGCACTTGGACCTACTGGATCAGTAGTGGTTCTTTTTAAAGCAAGTTGAAGCAATGAAAAAATTAAATCAATAAATGTTACATATGAGTAATTTAACACAGCTGACTGACTGGATGTGATAATAGTGAGGTGAAACTTGGAGGCGACCACTTTGTTTTCCCATTATCTCCAAACTACCTTTCTGAAATACGTAATATCTTCATTATGTTTTCAGTAGCCTTTTCTTTCTAAGGATATAGGAAAATGGATATATTACAGGCATACCTCAGAGATACTGGAGGTTTGGTTCCAGACCACTGTAGTAAAGCGACTTCGTCAGTAAAGCGAGTCACGTGAATTTTTTTTTTTGGTTTCCCGGTGCATATAAAAGTTGTGTTTACATTATGCTGTATTAAGTGTGCGTAGCATCATGTCTAAAATAACTGTACATACCTTAATTAAAAAATAATTGTTGGAAAAATGGCACCAGTAGACTCGCTTGACACAGGGAACAGCACAGTATATGAGAAGTGTAATGAAGTGAAGCACAATAAAATGAGATATGCCTGTATAGCCATGTGCATCAGTATGTGTTTTTAGATTCAGGTATAATCATATTCTGGCCATATGCTGGGGTAGTCAATGGAAGATGCCTCCACTTTTAGAAATTTAAATTTTTTCACCTATGTTGGTAATAAGAGCATATATAATAATAATCAAGAACTAAAAACTTCCATTAATAGAAGTCTAGGTTTTTAAATAAAAAGGGACTTTTCAAATACTTGTTTTACATTTTTTTAGAAGATAATGCATATAAGTTGGTGGCTATAATCACCATACCATAATCGTTACCATAATCATTCAATCTGGTAATATGTAACAAACTATAAAACAAAAATGCAGAAATGCAAAATTATTTAAATAAGGCTGTTTGTTTGTAATCGCAAAAAAATTAGAA
>RJWK010031657.1:5376-24200 GCA_004363435.1 Platanista minor | reverse complement strand
AAAAAAAAAAAAAAAACCTCACAGAAAAAGAGGTCAGATTTGTGGTTACCAGAGGCAGCCGGTGGGGGGAGGGGGAACTGGAGGAAGGTGGTCAAAGGTATAAACTTTCAGTTATAAGGTAAATAAGCACTAAGGATGTAACGTACAACATGATAAATATAATTAACACTGCTGTATGTTATATATGAAAGTTGAGAGTGAATCCTAAGAGTTCTCATCACAAGGAAAAAAAAATTTTTTTCTTTTACTTTGTATCTATGAGATTATGGATGTTCACTAAACCTACTGTGGTCAACACTTCATGATATATTTAAGTCAAATCATTGTGCTGCACACCTTAAATTTATACAGTGCTGTATGTCAATTGTATCTCAATAAAACTGGGGGGAAAAGCAGAGGCAAATTTTCAATATCATTTTTCTCTGTTAATAGTTTAAAAAAATCTAATTAATTCAGTCTCACTGCAGAACCATCACAGAGAAATTCTAAACAGGGTGTTAAAATATGCTTAGTCTCATTAAAAAAAAAATTATATATATATATACCCACAGAAGAGACTATATCTGGTCATAGTGGTGGAAATGGTAGGAAGGAAACAAACATTTCATTACTTACTCTTTTAAACCTCTTGAATGTTGTTCCATCTGCATATATTATCTATTTAAACACACACACACACACACACACACACACACACACACAAGCATTAAGATTTCAATTTAAAGTCAGTCTTACAGGGCAGACAAGCTAATGAGCAATATTCCCCCCTAAACCTGCAATCATACGTACTGTGCACGCTCCCAAACATGACGAAGAAACTGAAGCAGAGCTAAACGATTCCCCCGGTTAGCAGTGCCAGCGTTATGCTAGGCGGTGCTCAGGGTGATCTCATCCAATTCCCAGCAACCGTACAAGATTCTCTCTACGGGTCTGGCTGTGGACACAGCAATTGCAGGTCTACATGCCGACGCCAAGCCCTGTGTCTGAACACCTCCTGTCCCTCCGTCTTCCCACCCCAGCTTACTCACTGCCTCCTCGTCCAGTCCTCTGCCTGGGGAGTGCACGCCCTGAGCTTAAGGCACAACAGACCGGCCTGCCCATCCTGCAGGGCTCAGGGAAACCCCCTGGCACAGAAGGGCTTATTTCTTAGCAACAAGGGCACGGCCACAAAAAGGCCCAGTCAGCTAACCTGAGCTCTAGTCCTCGAGATGCTGCCAACTAGCTGGGTACTCCTGCATAAGTCCCAAAAAGCCTCACCATGGTGCTGGGAAATAGGCGTTCTAAAATGGAAGTGTAAGTGGGTACCACTTGGGGGGGTGACAGTTTAGCAAAATGAATCAAGTCTTAAAAATACATTCTGGGACTTATGGTGGTTAAGACACCACGCTCCCAATGCAGCAGGCCCGGAATCGACCCCTGATCAGGGAACTAGATCCCACGTGCATGCCACAACTAAGAGTCTGCATGCCGCAACACTGCGTGCTGAAACGAAGATCCCATGTTGTTGCAAAGAAGACCCGGTGCAGCCTAAATAAATAAATATATAAATAAGTAAATAGATAAATACTAAAAAAATGTACTGCTATCCCTTGACCAGTAATTTCATTTAGAAATTTATCCTAAGAAACTTAACAAAGATAGAAAAAAAAGTAGTATAAGATGTCAGTCCCATCATTTAAAACTGTGAAAAACAGACAACAAACTAGCTTGTCAAAAGAGACTGGTTAAAGAAATGGTTTCATCCATCTGATGGAATTACGGGCATTCATTAAAAATCACGCTGTCAAAAAAAATTTTGTTTGGGGCTTCCCTGGTGGTGCAGTGGTTGAGAGTCTGCCTGCCGATGCAGGGGATGCAGGTTCGTGCCCCGGTCCGGGAGGATCCCACATGCCGCGGAGCGGCTGGGCCCGTGAGCCACGGCCGCTAAGCCTGCACACCCGAAGCCTGTGCTCTGCAACGAGAGAGGCCACAACAGTGAGAGGCCCGCATACCGCAAAGAAAAAAAAAAAAAAAATTTGTTTTCAGTATTTATTTATTTATTTGAGCCGGGTCATAGTTGTGGCATGCATGTGGGATCTAGATCCCTGACTAGGGATCGAATCCGGGCCCCTGCATTGGGAGCTCGGAGTCTTAACCACCGCGCCACCAGGGAAGTGCCTATCAAAAAATTTCTTTGAAATGGGGAGAAAATGTTACGAAACAGAAACACCTCTACCTCTGAACACCCAACTTTGGAACACTGTAGACAGGCCCAAAGCCACATTCCAGAAAGAAAGCAGTCCTACTCGGCCTTTCCAATTGTGCCTGCAGCGAGTCTGCGTGCGTTCCACAAACGTTAATCCCATCACATCTGAAAGGAGCAAAGGCAGTGGGCACCACAGCTGCTGTTAAAGAAACTTGAATATGCAGGCCCCCAAGGTTACAGATGACAATTCCAATAAAAAGAACGCAGAAAGAGCATGATGAATCGTACCTGAAGAGTAGTTTATGGGATGAGCTGATCAACAGAGGAAATGATCCTGGAGGGCTGAGCAAAGCCCTGTGAGGTGTCCACAGTGCTGGCCTTTGTGAGGAAGAGGGATGGATGGGTGCAAAGACCCACGACCCGGGCACCTCCTCAGCCAACGTCTGCTGTAGGTTCAGCAGAAGGCTCGGACCCGAGACCCTAAAGCCGAGGCAAGGAAAAAGTGGCAAAGGTTTTTGTTACTGGTGTTCTTTGTTTCTGAAAGACAATCTGGGAATAAGTCTTTAGATTCGAGCCCAAGAGAATCAGTGTGCATCAAAGCATGAGGAGGCACCTGCACAGCAACAAATCTGACAGAGTTCCGACACAGATGACACTGTTGCGGGAAAGGTGCGTTTTACAACACTGACCAGCAAAGGGGAGACGACTGTCTGGGTTTAAAGCTTCCACATTCTGTGGAAATACACATGGCACTGCAAACTTCAACTCCTGGACACTTGCGAACGATCCAGTTTACGTTTGTTAAGTGGTGTGGGACAGGGGGAGGGATTAAGCACAGCATGTATTTGCGAAAACAAATATTTATATGTTCATAAAAGACTAGAATAACTATCCACTGAAATGATAAAAAGCAGTTATACTTGAGTGGTGGAATCATAGGAGACTTTTTTTAAACCTACTTTTTTCTTTTTTGGTACACGGGCCTCTCACTGCTGTGGCCTCTCCCGTTGAGGAGCACAGGCTCCGGACGCGCAGGCTCAGCGGCCACGGCTCACGGGCCCAGCTGCTCCGTGGCATGTGGGATCTTCCCGGACCGGGGCACGAACCCGTGTCCCCTGCATCGGCAGGCGGACTCTCAACCACTGCGCCACCAGGGAAGCCCTAAACCTACTTTTTGTATGTTCTTGCAATTTTGTATTAAGTATGTATAAGTAACTTAATAAAACTTGCAATCAGAAAAAAAAAAAGCTATCAATCTAAGACAAATAAGAGAATAATCCCACCAATTTTTCTTCAGCATTGGATCACAGAGACTGAACAGGACGTTAAGTTTGCACTTTCCCTACGTCCCTGACCCTGGGTGCCTACATTCCCACACCCTCCACATTCACCTGTCTACCTGCTGTCGCCCTTTCTGCCAGCCGCTGCCCTCTACTCTCCACAAGTGCTCTCCACGGTTACGGGTGGCTTCCGACTGCCTTCTCTCAGAGATCATCTTCCTTGACCCCTTCTCTCTAGCATCAAAAGCTGTTGAACAGGGCTTCCCTGGTGGCGCAGTGGTTGAGAGTCCGCCTGCCGATGCAGGGGACGCGGGTTCGTGCCCCGGTCCGGGAAGATCCCACATGCCGCGGAGCAGCTGGGCCCCTGAGCCATGGCCGCTGAGCCTGCGCGTCCGGAGCCTGTGCTCCGCAACAGGAGAGGCCACGACAGTGAGAGGCCCGCGTACCGCAAAAAAAAAAAAAAAAAAAAAAAGCTGTTGAACAAAGTTCTTCAGTAAGATAATTCTTAGGGAAGAGGATGAAGTGTGCATTAGGTAAAGAAAGATCCATCCATTAGAAGGGTTTTTCCAACATTTGAAAGGCAATTATGCTAAATGCAATGTAGTATCACAGATTTGGATCCTGGAACAGAAAAAAGACATTAGCGGAAAACTAGTCCAAGAAGAAGTGTGTAGTTTAGCTAATCGTGTGGAACCAAGGTTAGCTTCTTGCTTTTGACAAATATACCGTGTTACATAAGATGTTAACATTGGGGGGGAAGCTGGGTGAAGGGTATACCAGGATCTTTGCAACTTTGCTGTAAATCTAAATAGTGTTTATTTTTAAAATGCAATTATGAGGGCATGAAATAGGACAACAGTAAGAATAAAAGAAAGATGGGGGACAGACTGAACACACATTTCCAAGGCAGGTATCTCTCTTCACGTTAATGTTTCCGGGCACCTAAGACACAGCACGTCCAAAACAGAGTCCTCACCCTCTGTCCCCACTGCTATTACTGGAGGGACATCACCTGGTCGTGCCCCTGGGAAGCCCGGGTCTCTGCCACATGTCCCTTCACTCCCTGAACGCTGGGGGACCACGTGTCTGCAGTGAATGGCTATTACTCTTGCAAATGGTTACTTTTAATGAGGACAGAGCTTCAGTCTGGGGAGATGAAAAAGTCCTGGAGATGGATGGTGGAGAAGGTCACACAAAAACATGACTATACTTAATGCCACTGAACTGTACACTTAAAAGTGGTAAATTTTATGTTATGCATATTTTGCCACAATAAAAAACAAGAAATGTAATGGCTCCTAGACTCCCTCCTGATCATCCTGGCACATGGCCTGCCGACGCCCACTGCTGCAGCCCTGTCAGTGCTACATGTGCTTTGCTTCTTACTCCCCAGAAGCCTTTCCTGCCTTTGTGCCCCACTGAGCAAACCTTCCCCAACACCCATCCACCTCTCTATCCCTAGGACCCTAATCAAAGCTTTACGACTGCTGTCTCAGATTCAACAGAGTCCTAATTTCACTTGGGAGTCAGGTCCCCAGGTCAAACTAAGCATCATCAAAATTATCCTTGAAAAGTCCCTTACGCCATCACTAAGTTCAACACACCAGCTTTCCCTCTGAAGTCCTTGGGTTACACTTAGGGGCCATTTTGTTTGAAAAATCAGTACTTTCAACACTCTGCGTGAGCCATGCATACATATACGTGAGGTGCAAATTAAACGTATAGAAGATACAACTCACTTGCCCTGTATGTAAAAGCCTCCTAACTGGTCTCCAGGATCCCCAGCTCCCCTACCTAATCCATCTTGTGAGCTGCTGCCAGGTCATTCACTCATTCACTGCAAACTTTGAAGTGGCTCCTCATTATGTAAAAAAAAAAAAACCCACAAAACAAAACCGGAAACAAAAAAAACCAAACTCCTGAATCTATCATTCAAAGACCTTTATGAACACAGAGCAAGTGTGACACAGTCTTTGAGGGGCAGCTGCCTGGTTTAACCCAAGCTCTTTCACTTACTACGTGACCTTGGGCGGCCTCAGACCCGCCCTCATCTGTTAAATAATAACACCTGTTTCACAGGGTTTTCCCACATGAGCTAACACATGTAAAGTGCTTACAACAGTGCCTAGAACTCAGCAGGTGCACGATAAACGTTGACTGTTATTATTTGCAATCAGATCCAAACACATTTGCTGGCACGCTCTCTCTCACCTGCCTTCTCCTCACCCCCACCTCTAGCTCAGCAGTTCTCAAAATGTGGCCTAGGGATCCCTGAGGCCCTTTAAGGAGGTCCAAAGTCAAAACTTCCTCAAAATACTATTAAGGTGTTACTTGCTCTGTTCACTCTCGTCCTCTCACAAGTCTATGGTGGAATTTTCCAGAGGCGACATGATGTGATGCTGTCACTGTTCTGATGGCTAACAGAATGTGTGCCTGGGTATTCCTGAGTTTTAAATTTTGTTTAAATTTCGTATATGGTAAATATCGATACAACCCATATAAATGAAAGCTCACTGGGGGCCTCAATAATTTTTAAGTCTAAAGGAGCTCTAAGGCCAAGTGAACTGTCACTCCGGAATGTTGCCCAAACTTCCGGCCTCTCTTGTCTTTGTTCACATTGGTCTTCCCATTTAGGACACCCTTCCCTCCCAGCACTGTGATTCCAAATTCTTACCTTTCAAGAGCTAGCCCAAAACCTGCCTCCACGAAAGCTTTTCCTAATGCTCTCCCACACCAAACTCCCTTGAGCGTTCACTGCGCCTTCAGATGGAACCTTATGTGCACTCCTTCGTTCACTCATGAAATAAATATCAGTGCTGCTTTGGGCCAGTCCTGTTCTAGGCACTGAGAACAGAGACATTTTTGACCCCTTACTTTCTGGTGGGGGAGACAGCAAAGAAGGAAATGAAGTCATAAAATCTCAGAGACTGCTAGGTGCTATGAAGAAAATAAAGCACTCTAAGGGGTTAGAGGGATGTTGTTCTCTCCTATCAGACTAAGTTTCTTGAGCAGTGCTCTCCAATACAGTAGCCGTTAGAGAAAGGAGAATGTAAAATATTTCAATAATAATTTTTATACTGATTACACGTTGGCATGATATTTTTGATACACTGGATTAAAATACATTACAATTAATTTCGCCTGTTTTCTATTTTCTTTTCAAATGTGGCTCCTTATTAAGGTTAAAATTACAAGACGTGGCTTACTTCATATGTCCATTGCTCAGGACCCTTCCAGAGCACAGGTTGAGCCAACTGTGGCTTACAAGCCAAATCCAGCCTGCTGCCTCTTTTTTAAAGTGAAATCTTATTGGAACACAGCCCATGCCCATTTGTTTGCTTATTGTCTCTGAATGTTTTCACACTGCCACAGCAAAGGTGAGTAGATGGGAAGGAGACAGTATAGCCTGCTAAGCCTAAAATATTTCTACCTGGCCCTTTATGGAAGTCTGCTGGCCCCTGATCTAGAGGGCAGGGTCTGGGCAGGGGCGGGGGTCTCCACCTTCCACAGCACCCAGCAGTTGCAGGGGCAGCTGTGGACCCAGTGCAAAGAGCCCAAGGGATTTCCTTAATGCCTGGTCCAGTGGTTAAGAATCCACTTCCGATGCAGGGGACTCGGTTCAAGGCGAACAAAGATCCCACATGCCTTGGGGCAACTAAGCCCACGCACAGCGACAAAAGAGCCACGAAAGATCCCGTGCGCCGCGAGCAAGGCCCGACACAGCCAAAAATAAATACATTAACTAATTAATTAAAAAAGAAAGAAAGAAAGAAAAAGAGCCCGAGCTTTGGCAGCACAAACATCCCAGGCCGGCCCCTCACTAGTTGTGTGGCCTTGAGCAAGTTACAGGCATCCTCCCGGTTTTAGTCTCTTCCTCTCTAAAATGGGGACACTGGCCACTTTAGGGAAAGAGAGAGATGACATACGCAAAGCAAGCATTACACTGCCTGGCACACAGCAGGCAACCCGCTGGTACTCGCTGGATAAAGGAGAGCAATTTCAATCACTTTTCCCTTGGACTGGTTGCATTATACTCATAACAACTGTCATATATTTTCACCCTAAAAAGAAATTAAGTCCAATGAAACATCTCAGCGACAGCTGTGTATTAATATTGGTCAGTAGGCAAAAGGGTAGTGGGGAAGAAAACAGGTCTTTCTACCACTATGACCTGAAAGCACTGCCTGGTTTTTAAGGGCAACTTAATTTCCCTTCCCTCCTGTGGCCCCATCTTTTGACAATTTCTGGCATTAACACTGCTACTAGAAGACTAAGCAGAAGGGAGACAAAAACCTCAAACCAGTTGTATATACTTAAAACTTGGGATGGGGGGTAGATTAAAAACTGAACCTATTGACATCAACAGGGTTTTTAAGGACCTACACATCAGTCCAATTCAAAGGGTAGTTAGACCCAACAAGCAGAATCTGCATCACAGGGAGCATATTAGACGTGCAGGTCCTCAGGCTCACCCACCCCAGTCTGTTTCAGAAGAATCTGCATTAACAAGAGCCAGGTGATTCCATGCAATCAGCCTTTACAAGTGCCGATCAGGTATCATTTACCCACGCTTTCCCCACTCTCCCACCACTGATAAACAGGGATGGTTAGATCCATTTTTAATTGAAGGAGTTACTCACTCCTACATGTGAGTCACTCAGAATATAAGCTTTCACAGAAAGCTCTCTTTCTCAAGAAGCGTCCAACCCAGGGAGAGCACCCAAGTGTGTCGTCTAAGTGCCACGGGGCTTGAGACGCAGGGAACAGTGCAACTGATTTGGGGAAACAGATTAGCTGGAGTCACCTGAAGAGGCTAGAGGCTATGTAAAACATAGGTGAGGAGCCTTGAAGACAAGCTAAGGCATGACAAGCGGCTGGGGGGGGGGGGGTCCCCCGGGGGGGGGGGGGGGGGGTTGGCCTGGGGTCCTGGGTCTAGAGGCAGAGAGACCAGGAGAGGAGTCTGGACACGAGGCAACCAGAGAGCGAACCAGTGCAGGAGAAAGGACATGCAAAGGATGCAAGAGGCATTTCGAACAAAGATTTAATGACAAATTAAATGACCAACAGAGTAAAAAGGCAACCCAGAGAATGGAAGAAAATATTTGCAAATATGCAGAATACAGAGAGAACTCCTAAAACTCATCAACAACAGAAAACAAACAACCCAATTCAAACATGGGCAAATGACTTGGAATAAACATTTCTTCAAAGAAGATATACAAGTGACCAATAAGCACATGAAAAGATGCCCAACATCGCTAATCATTTGGGAAATGCAAATCAAAACTACAATGAGATATCACCTCACACCCAGCAGGATGGCTATTATCAAAAAATAAATAAATAAAAATAACAAACTAGGATATGGAGAAATTGCGACCCTTGTGCCCTGTTGGTGGGAATGTAAAATGGTATCACTGCTATGGAAAAACAGCATGGCAGTTGCTCAAAAAAGTAAAAATGGAATTACTATATGATCCAGCAATTCCACTTCTGGGTATATCCCAAGAGAACTGAAAACAGGATCTCAAAGAAATATTTGTACACCCATTTTCATAGCAGCATTATTCATAATAGGGGAAAAAAATTAGAATGGGAGCCCAGAAAGGTAACTTTAAAATGATCCCAAATGTTCTGATTTTCAGAAGATGTGCACTTGAGTATTTAGAGGTGACCGTCACCATGTTTGCTACTAACTTACCAATGGCTCAGGAGGAAACAGATTCGCATACTCTCACTCACACAGATAAAGCAAACTTGGCAGAAGGTTAACTGCTGACTCATGATGGTTGGTAATTAGTAATCACTGGACTAGTTGTCCAACTTTTCTGTATGTTTGAAATTTTTTCATAATAAAAAGTTGGGAAAAGGAATTTTTAAAATTCCATAGTTTGGGGTGGGGAGGGCAGTTACACGTGAGAAGTCTGAGGCTCTAGATGACAGGACAGGGCTAGCAAGTAAGCAGTTGGGAACGTGCTATGGACGTGGAAGTCGTGTAAATGCAGGTACCAGCTGCACTGCAGGAGCAGATGACAGCACTGAAGAAAAGACAGGAGGAGAGGAGAATCTCTGAGAGAGGTAAGAGGAAAAAGGTAAAAGAGAAAAATTCACTACAGCCAGTATAGTGGAACCCAATGGAAGAAAGGTTCCAGTAGGAGGGTGAGGGACCATATTAACAAGGCTGGCAGGTCAAAAGGATGGGAACTGAGAAAACATCAGTGAGCACAGTGACCTTCAGAAGAGCTGCTCACACCCAGTGGTGTGAGGATAGAAGGAGAAAGGCTGGGGGTGTGCCAGTCACAAGGAAATGGAGACACACACCCCTTCTCATCACGGGGTGCTGGGGTGCCCCCCAAAGCACACCGGGGTGGGCGAGATGCTCTTTCTTCCTCATCTTGAAGGTGATATCATCAGCCTTCAGGGCCCTCAAACTCCCTTAAGTAATTAAACAGAGCAGACAAATAGGAGGATGCTTTCAACACGGAGTATGTCACGTCCTGATGCTGCCAGAAGCCACACAAGAGACACAGATGTGCGTGTGTCTGTATTCCTTCCCACCTGTATTTACGGGGGGCCAGCAAGGACAGTCCTGTGGATATGCCTGTCAAGACAGCTTCACTAGCCCTCATCACAGCAGCATCTCCCACAAAAAGGATCAAAATTAAAACAAGGAGGAAGAACCTCGTCAGAGCTGCGGAGTGTGAAAGACCAGCTCTCGCTTGCAGGGCACAAATGAAGAACACTCTTTAAGACTGCAGGAAATCTCTCCAGGAGCTGGGGGGTTTCATTTTATTGTTGAATAGGATTGACTGCTTTTTTTTTTTTTTTTTTTAAGCACTACTCAGTTAAATTTTTTTAACTGCTCAGATTGTCACAGTTAGAATGAATTTTTACCAGATATAAGTTATGCTATCAATTTAAACCAGAAGTGCCCTGGTAAGCGTCTTATTCTTTTGACTTTGCTGTAGAAAATAAAATGTTTCCATCTCTCAAAATATGCAAACCAAAAACGCCTCCAGCAGTCAACTGGATTTAACCCAAAAAGGACATGCATTCCAGCACATACTGCCTAGCTGAATACTTCTGAACAGTGTATCATTTGCCTCAGTGTTTAAATCATAAAAACTTTTTCACAATCCTGCTTCAGAAGAACACAGTATACCTGTGGACAAAACTGACCAAAAGATCCATTCAACACAGTCAGCCTGCACTGAAGGACATGAAACCCTCAACCGCGGAGTGCAGCTGAAGAGCAAAACAAGGGCAAATAAGCTTGGAGGAGATAAATGCAGAGGGCTCCCCGTTAACATGACTCAGTTCTATTCTGAACTACAAAAAGTTCCAGTAAGCGTTTTGCTCTTCCCTGTCTGTGACCACACGTCAGGTGGTTCCTAATAAAGGCCCCTGAGGCTGGTGGAAATGCCAGCAAGAGAAGAAATTCTGAACGTGTGTCCCTGCTCAGTAAGAGCTGCCACTGTGGACGGAGCAGCATGAAAACCTCGACTTTCTCAGGGCTTAGCATCGAGCTGCCAGGCCAGTGAAGCCTCAGGGAGGAGCTACAGTTAAAAACACCAAACTGCTAGTAAATACAAGTGACAGCACCTTGTAAACCGAAAAGCACTTTGTAAACGGTCCTGATGGCCATTTCCCCCTTTTGAGCACCCTCCCACCCCGATCCAGAAGCAGCCTAAGCTCTGGGCAGAAAACTCCAAAAGTCCTTTCAATCAGAATAGAAGCACAGATTATGTTTTCCAAGGGTTAAGGCTTTTTAAAAGAGAACCCACTCATCACCAAATCGCCCTAAATTCAACTCTGAGGGGACCACAGGGTCAGCTAACACTGATCACGGGTCCAGCACTGTTGTGATGGCAATTCACGTCACACACTATACCAGCACCCCTCTTGTAAAGTACTGGCCCCACAGATGTTCCACTGGAGTCCATGAGGCCGCCGGGTAAAAGAGTAAATAAAAAAGAGAAAAAGTTCCTTTCAATAGAACAGGAAAATGACAAAGAAAAAAGTAGGAATACCAGTGCCATGGGGATGGGGAAAGCACTAAAAGCCCTTCAATGTCCTAAAGCAAAAACAGGTGGGGAGCAGAGTCCGCCGGGAAACTGACAAGAGAAGGGACTGGAACTGAGCGGAACTCAGCCTCTCTCCGAGGAGTCCTTCCGAACCTGAACCTGACTGACTCCGTGACTCAGCATTCCCAGCCAGAGGGTGACAACAGCAGCAAGAGAGGGGGCACGAGGTCAAGCTGGATTTCCTAACACCTACCTTTTCTAAGACAACCCAGAAAGACCAGTTACCCAGACTTGCTCTGCTGCAGGAGATGCAGGTGGGGAATCAGACTTACAAAGGTTCCTTACACTCAACATCTAGGGGTGTTCACAAGTTCTCCGGAAATAAATTGTGTTTTCTGACCATTATTTTGATAACGACCGAGGGGCCAGGGAATGACAACTATACAAGAGAAGCGCCCTGCAGCGCCAACGTGGTGTTTCCCCCACACTCCTGCTCCCAGCCGTGATCACCTCCCTCGCAGCCACTGGTCCACCTTCCACCCATCCCAATGCCCTGCCCTTTCTCCTCACCTGCGCTTCCCTCCTACTCCACTATGACTTCTAAGTGTGCAAAGACTGGATGATTAATGCCAATCACAGGGTTTGTGACTCATGTTTGATTAGGGAACTCGATATAGTAACGACCTATGAATCCTCAGACGACAGCAAACTATATTTACTTCCATTTGTATTTGGGTTCCTCCACTTATTAGCAGTGTGACATTGGACAAGTTACTCAACTTCTCTGTTCCTCAGTTTCCTCCTCTGAAATACAGGGACAATAACAGTACCTAATTCACAGGGGTACTGTAAGCATTAAGTGAGCAATACACATAAAGCACTTAAGGAGTACCCAGCACATAGTACCACAATAATGAGAAGAACAAACATTATGTAATCTTTAAGTACAAAAGCAATACTCTGTCATCCCTATAATTCACAATCTCATTACCTGTCTTTTGGGAATTTCAAAAGATGCCTCCTGGATTCTGGAAGATATACATAACATACATACATACATACATATTCATTCCCTCCCCCTCCTGGAGGTTGGTGGACTTTGGCAGACGTTACTTTAAACGTGCACTACTGAATTTCTTATAAAGTAACAGAGGAGTGAAGATCGTGAGTATTTAAAGAAGAGGCTTAATAAAGAAATCAAATCTATAATCCACCAGGTCACAAGCAACATCATCATCAAACAGGAATTCCTACACCCCTGAAACAAACCCCTGTGGTGCACCTTTTGCTTCTCTTTCGAGTGGCATCACCCTATGACACATGGACGTGATCTCCTGAAGGGACGGGGCTGGCTCTGTCTGATGGACATCAGGATGGTGTCTGCTAATAGCCAAGTGGCTGCTACGGGCACCACCTGGCTACACTTCTGGTTATTCCACCTGTGCAGGCTCATTTCAGGGGCTACAAAGACAGACCTCGTATTTTATTGCAAAGAGACAAAATGAGGCAGTGACAAGGCCAAGGTCATTCAGAGTAGGTGACAGACAGGAAGAGCACCCAAGGGTTTTAACTTCCAATCACAGGACACAAACACACACCCTTCATCTGGTGAAAGTGCCCTTGAGTCAGGTGGCGAGCCAGACAGAGGCACCACGAAGGCACTGAGGCCTAGGAGTTAGAAACCAGAAGCCAAGGAGTGAAGACTAAAATCACAGAACAACGGTGACATGCCACAAGCGCTGTGATCCTACCTGAATAAAACGCAATTAGATGCACTTAGTCCTGCATCTTGGTTAACCTTACATCACTAAGAACAACTGCTTTTAATGGGCCCAGCACCTGGACAAGCGAGGCAAGCAAACTTCTCACGCTGTGATGCTACACTTAAATAGCTTTCCCCATGGAAATGATGGCCTGAGTAGGAGCCAAAAATAGACTGAAAAACCAATTCCTGACATCAGGGATGCTACACACACAAACACACACACACACACAAAACATCTCACAAAAGCAGGATGATCATGAACAGACAGCTTTAATTTGGACATGAAATTTCAAACCAGGCAAGACGCTGAAAGTTGTGGCAACTGAGAGCAAAAGACAACGCACAAGAGATGGGAAAGCAAAGGAAAGCTAAAGCTAAAGTGTAAACAGGAAGGCCCTAAACCTGGACAGACAGACAGACAGCAATTAGCTCTCTTCCTTATAGGGGCCACTCTGTCCAACCATCTCACGTGGAGACCAGAAAGACCCACCATGTCTAGCCAATGCTCAAGAAGGGGAAGAGGCTATCGGCATTTGGCTTTATTCCAAAAATTTACTCAAAGGATGACCACCGATGGGGAGGGGGCAAATCTCCGCATAGGAGATCCATGGCCAAATGGGAAAAGTTTCAAGTAGTTAAATCAGCTACCATACTGAAGGGGTCAGAAGCTCAAGGAAAGGAAGGAGCACAAACTGCGTGCTTCTTTTAAGTCCTAAAGAAGCTTAACTTTGGCCGCTTGAAGGCTTAGGAGCTGGACCATAAATTCCAGTTTCTAGGACGAACTACTTATTTTATTTCTGTTGATAATTTTCATGGTAGTGGCCAGGAGGGGGTAGGACTTGTTGGCCAGCCTCTTCATCTCTCTCTCTCTGAATTTGTTCATTAAAAACTTAAAAGAAATTAAGAGACTAAGATTACTCATTGTCCATCGTACTAACATGAAAACTACAAAAACACTCCACAGCCTACTAAACAATCCACACTAACAGGACACTATTTTTAAAAATGCCAATAGGTGGCTGCTTTAAAAAGAAAGAAGTTTCCCAAGATTGTCACTATTTTATTCTATCAATAATTGGGTTCTCAAATCTCATAACCAGATTAGTGGTGGACTAGGAATCAGAACCTAAATGCTCAGTCTCGGTCTAATGGTCTTTCCTTTACAGCACACCGTCACCTCAATGGATTTATAAGGAGTGGGAGGTGAGAAGGAAAATCTTCCTAAACCACAATCCTGCAAGGTCCCAGGACCTACCCCATCACCCTAGTGGGTGGCCAGGAGCAAAGCAAGAGAGACATTCAGCTGACCAGGGTCATCTGTGCCTATGGCTGCTCAGGGTAATGGAGAGGTACCTATCAGGTATAACTTGCCTCTCCCTCCCCAATAAGCCTACTCTCAAATCCTAAAAGCAGCAGTGGGTCCTGCCATCCATGAATAGACACTACATGTCACCACTTCCTAGAATTCTTATATCCCTTAGCTTCTGCCAAGCTCAGAAGCTGCAGAAACTACAATGGCAAAGAAAACATCACCACTGGAGCCACGATGGATTTCAACAAATTCAAAGCAAGTCAAGAGGGCAGCTTCAAAATATATCCAAGCTGGTGCCTTAAAGCTATTTTCTACTTAATTCCAAAATAGGCATTTTAAGTCAAACTTCATATAATTACACATGGTGGGGGGAGACAGACTGAACATAACTGTAAACAAAGTTAACCACCAGTGTCAAGATGAACAGGAACAACAACTGATAAACATGGCAGCTCCCGGCAGTGAGCTAGGCCTGCCTCCCTGAGTCCCAGGGCAGGAGGCCATGACAGAGTAAAACAAGTTCCGTTTCAGAAGTCACAAACCTTTAGAGAAGATGGTTAGGGAAAAACATTTTTTAAGAACCCACGGGAAAACGCTAGCAACCATTTGCTAGTGTGACAATGCACAAACACAGTGTAAAGAGCAAAAATCTTCTCTTCTCAACACGGCAATACTGGTGGTAATTTTTAAGAAGCATTCTGCTGCAAAAAGTAATCTTTTCCACATACTTTTGCATGAACTTATCATTTTCTCTCTGAGTCAGAGAAGCTACCGCCTGGTTTGTATTTCTCTGAGGGGAAGCCAGGGGTCCTGTGTGCAGATGTCTATGTCTGTGGATGCCCGTGCACTGGCCAGGAAAAAGACCTCGCTGGTATCAGCAGTCACTTCTGCCACTAGGAAATGGATCACAGGATCTTCCTGGGAGTGGGGCCTTTTTCCCCGCCTGAGCTGTCATCACAGACCCCTTGTGCAGGTCACCTTTGTCTCCCAGGGTGTGAGAAACCCAGATTAACTTCTAAAGTGCCCTCCCCTGAAATCACACCACTCCACATCCCAGGCAGCTAAACCAGCCCAGGCCTGATTCCTGCTTCCCAACACGGCAATACTGGTGGTAATTTTTAAGAAGCATTCAAAATGTTTTCTTGAAGGAGAGAAGGAGGAGGAGATGAAGAAGGGGTGAAAAATACAGGGGGCGTGTGTCTGTCTGAATCACTGATAGGAATTCACACTCAAGAAAACAAGTCATGAAAACCACCAAACCAACCCTGGTTCACAGTTTCAGGTTTATGACGACGAATGCTTTTTGCAGTTTTGTAAAACTGCAATATTCACCAACATCATAGGGGACTCTGACGTCTCCTTAATGGTCTCAGGTTAAAAAAAAAAAAGCCCTTCAGGTTTCCAAATGGGTGGCTCTCCTCCATCCATGGTTCTATACTATTTTTTTTTTTTCAAGAAGTCCAACTGTACTTAAGAGTCATCAATCCCAGTCAGCAGCTGTCACATCCCTCCCTGCTCCCCCAGTACTATTAATATCACAGCTCTGATTGTTAATGATTCACTCAAAGTTCCCTGCAGCAATTAAAACGAGGCAACAAGGTAAAACACAAAGGAGTTGGTTTTCTTCACCCATAACGCATTCTGTAATCTAGTGAACTTCTTGGGGTTTTATGTCGGCCGCGGTTTTCACCTCTATCTTTGTTTTGGAATGCCACAACCCCTCCCTGCACGGACCGGACCGGCACGGCCTTCCTTTCTGGATGCACAATGCAGCATGTAGCTCCTTGGGGATCAGCAAAACGCCGCACCGGTGTAAAGCCGAGCGTGCCCGAGAGCCACAGGAGTTCTCCCCACTAGAGTGGGTCCACATACACAATCTTGAGGCCGACACCGCAGCCTAGTACGGCTTGGAAGTCCTCCGCGTGCGGAAGCCCGGGGACAGGTGGCCCAGGGCTGAGGCAATGACTTTGCACCGGAGCGTCCCCTCCGCTGAGGCTTGTCCTCCCACCTCGGCCCACTGCAGCTGCACCATTCCGGGCAGCGACCCGCACGTCTCCCCTCCTACCCTAGGGCTCTAGCAGCCAACTCGGTCCTCCGTCGGCCCCTGGCCCCGGTCCCCGCCCGCCGGCCCGCCGCCCAGCCGCACCTTGGTCTCCTTCACGTGCTGCTTGACGCCCTCCGGGTACCACTGGACGCGCACGTAGCCGCGGCGCAGCGGGCTGGCCCGGCCCTCCTCGTGGCCCGCGCCCCCCGCCTCGGAGCAGCCCGAGCTCCCGCGGCCCTCCTCCTCGCCCTCCGAGTCCGAGTCCTCGCCGTGGATGAGGCGCACCAGCCCGAAGTGCACCGAGCCGCGGTAGCGGCCCGACACCAGGTCGTGAGAGAACAGCAGCCGCTGCGAGCCGGCTTCGGGACCGGAGTCCGAGGACGGCCCGGAGGCCGAGTCCGGGGCCGGGGCGGGGGCTGCGTCCGGGGCCGAGGTCTCGTCCGGGGCCGTGTCCGGGACCTGGGCGGGAGCCGGGACTGCGGGAACGGGTGCTGCGGGATCCGCCATAACTGCTCTGCGCGAGTCTCGGGCGGCGGCGACGGCAGCAGAAACGGCAGCAGCGGCGGCGGCGAAAGAGGCGCGAGCAGGCGGGGCCAGCCGGCGCCGGGGGCGGAACCAAGGCGCGCTGACGTGACCTTACGTGCCGTCGTCGTCAGGAAACCGAGATGCGGTTGCTAGGGGCTACCGCCTGGTCGCTAGGGGACACTGGAGATTCTGCCTGGTGCGTGGGGCGAGGTGGGAAAGGATGAACTCCACGAGGGCGGGCGGGGCCAGAGGGGATAAAAGTAGAGGGAGCGGGCAGGGGTGGGGACCCAGGAGGAGGAAGTAGAGTGGTCACTGAGGAAAAGGGGAGTGGCCGAGGTGGGACGGAGGATGGTCCGAAGAGTGTCAACAACACTTAATGAGCTCCCCTGGCGTCTCCAGTCTAGTCATAGGCACTGAGAGGGATACAGAAAGAACAAGATACAGTTTCTGTCCTCTAGGTGTTTACAATCTAGTTAGGGAGGCAAAAGGTGTGCTGTACACATTAAATAGCTTAAAAGCAGCTCCAAAGCAGCTTGTAAGCAAGGCCACATAGAGAGTGTATCTAGAGTGTATCGCGTTAGGGAATTCCGTGCACAGCCTGGAAGGTTATGACCCCTCAGGGATTGGTCAAGGGGTTGGTGAAGGAGTTCCAGAGAAAGATCAGAAAGGTAAGCAAGTTGGGTTTCCCTGGTGGCACAGTGGTTTAGAATCCGCCTGCCAGTTCAGGGGACACGGGTTCGAGCCCTGGTCGGGGAAGATCCCACATGCCGCAGAGCAACTAAGCCCGTGCACCACAACTGTTGAGCCTGCGCTCTAGAGCCCGAGAGCCACAACTACTGAGCCCACGCGCAGAAACTACTGAAGCTTTAGTGCCTAGAGCCCGTGCTCCGCAACAAGAGAAGCCACCGCAATGAGAAGCCTGCGCACCGCAGCAAGAGAAGCCTCCGCAATGAGAAGTCTGCGCGCCGCAAGGATGACTAAGCCCCTGCTCACCGCAACTAGAGAAAGCCCGCATAACGAACAAGAAGAGTTTGATTCCAATTTTCGGCACTGCCACTTACTAGTCTTATAAAGTTGGCAAGCTGATAAACTTGTTTTCACCTTAATTTTCTCATCTGTAAAACTGGGGAGGTAATAGCAGTACCCGTCTCATCTGGCATTTGAGAGGATTAAGTGAAATAGACCAGTGCCTGGCATATAGTTCCCTCAATAAAGGAACTTTTTTATAATATTACATTATTATAATATTTCAAGCCCCCTGCCTAGACTAAAATTCTAGATTGGCAGAACTCTTAGACCTATGATCTGCTCAAGATTGCCATTTTAAAATATAAAAAGTAATTATACTAATGTGTCTCCTAAGTAAGTTCCAAAAGATTTAGATGTATTCTCAGCAGACAGATTCATAACGGGTTGTTGAAGGAAAATTAGGAATAATCAAGATATAGCCCTCACCTTTCTCAGTTAAAATCTTTTTTCTTTTTCCACAATTTTCTGCAAGACCATCAATGGCAGATTAGTAAGATGATTCAATATTACAGTATTTAGGTTCTTCAAAAAAGTCATTGGGTAGTTTATAGGCTGCCGAGGATACAGACTACACTCATGGAAAAGTTATAAGAACACTCATGAAAGAAAAAACATTTTAAAAAAATAGAAAAAAAAAAAAAAAAAAAAAAAAAAAAAAAA
>RJWK010031656.1:0-24102 GCA_004363435.1 Platanista minor | reverse complement strand
CTGCCCTGAATCACAGCAAATGGCTCCTATGTTGTCTTTTATTAACTTTTTCGAGTTACTTTCACATTCACACCATTAATCCACCTAGAGGCCACCTTGCACGTGCTGTCAGGTAGGAATCCACTTCCCCAACACCATCTACTGAACATTTTGACCTACATGTTAAGCTCCTGAAGGTATTGGGTCTGCCTGTCAGTTCTCTATTCTCTTCTGTGTCTGTCTGTTCCTGCGCCAGTACCATAATAGTTTTTTATTACTATGGTCTTATAAATGTAGTCGGGAAAAATCACACCCTCCTTCCTTCTCCCCCCTCCCCTTTCCCCTTCCCCCTCCCTCCTCCTCCTCCTCCTCTTCTTCCTCCTTCTTTGAAGTTTTCCTTAGCTGTTTATGGATCTTTATTCATCACTAAAAGTGCTACTGTGAATTTATCAAATTTCTCCAAAAACTCCGACTGGAATTTTGAGTAGGACTGCGGCACATTTAGAGATGAATTTGGAGAGAACTCACATCTTTATAACTTTGTCATCTTACCCTATGTTATGATCTATTTGTCTACTTATTCAGATTCTCTTCTATATTCTTTATTAAAATTTTCTACCAAGAGGTTTTACATATTCTTATATGTTACAGATACTTTGTATCTAGCAACGTATCTAAGATCCGTTTTTTTGTTTTGTTTTTTTTTTTGCGGTACGCGGGCCTCTCACTGTTGTGGCCTCTCCCGTTGCGGAGCACAGGCTCAGCGGCCGTGGCTCACGGGCCCAGCCGCTCCACGGCATGTGGGATCTTCCCGGACCGGGGCACGAACCTGCGTCCCCTGCCTCGGCAGGCGGACTCTCAACCACTGCGCCACCAGGGAAGCCCTAAAATCGGTTTTTTAATTGGGTATTAGAGATACAGAGAAATTCTAGAAATACTATTGATTTTGTAGGTTTCTATCTAGCAATGTTGCTGAAATCTTATTGATTCTAATAGTCGGTTGATTCCAAAGGGGCTTCTAAATGAATGCTCACATCATATGCAAATAATGAGAATTCTGCTTCTGATCTTAAAGAGATACGTGAGCATGAATGAAGAAGGAAGGGAAGGCCTTAACCAAACCCCCATTTCTCTCATGGCTTGGGGTGGCCTCTCCCCGGTCAGGGTGTCTGGACTGGGGGTTAAGGGGCATTATGTATATAATGTTTGCTGTGAATTTTTGGCATGGAAGCTGCATGAGTTCAAGGAGTTCCATTCTATTCCTAGTTTAGTAAGAATTTGTATCATAAATAAATAACAAATCTTTTTTTTTTAAAGAGACATTATTATTATTATTAGTTGGCCACGTCGGGTCTTAGTTGCAGCACGTGGGATCTTCGTTGAGGCGTGCCGGCTTCCCTCTAGTTGCTCAATAGTTGTGGCACGGGGGCTTATTTGCCCCATGGCACGTGGGATCTTAGTTCCCCGACTAGGGTCAAACCTGCATCCCCTGCACTGGAAGGCAGATTTTTTAACCACGGGACCACCAGGGAAGTCCCAGTAACAAATTTTATGGAATGCTTTTCCTACATTGCTTGATGTTACCACATTGTGTTTCTCCTTTATTTTTATTAGTGTAGAGAATTATAGTGATCCGTTTTCTAATGAATTCCTAGAATACTTGATCATGATGTATTATTTTTAATACAATATTGTGTATTTCATTTAGGACTTTTAACATCTATGTTCCCAAATGAAATGAGCATGTAATTTTCTTGTTTGGTCCTTATCTGGTTTTAGGAATTAACACATCACTATCCTCATAACATTTTCTGGAAAATTTCCCTGGTTTTCTATTACCTGGAATAACTTGTAAAAAAAAAAAAAAAAGAAACTATTCACATCTTCTCTTTATCCTTGATTAGTTTTGTAAAAAAAAACCTGCTATCTTATGCAGAACGGCTTTTGTTTTTATTAATGTTCTCTATTTTCCTTCAGGTTTTGTTTGCTATTTTTCTCTTTATTATTTCTGTGATTTAAAAATTTCTTTCGTTATGCTTTCCCAACTTTGTGAGTTCAATGATTTGCTCATTTATTTTCAGCTTTTTTTATTTCCTGATAAATATATTTGAAGTTATATTTTTTCCTTAATGTACTCTTTAGCTGTGTTCCACCACTTTCAACATGTAATGTTTCTGTTTATTCAATGATACATATTTCTTCATTCTTGCCATGATTTCCTAATTAACTCAAGAATTATTTAATGATATATTATTTAATTTCTAAACATAAAGATCTTTTAAGCTATCTTTGAGTACTAATTCTTAGATAATTTTTATCAGTTGCAGTTGGGTGAAGCTTCTCTCCATTTGTTTTTAATTTCTAATTTTATTACATTATGGTCAGAGAACGTAAACAGTCTCATATTTATCCACTGTAACTTACTGAAGTTTTATTTATGGTCTAGACCATAGCTTGTTTTTGTAAATGTTCAGAGGTACTCCCCCCAAAATCCATTTTCTGTTGGGTGTAGATAATTGTTCATCCCTGTGACGTTAGTGTTTATTCTTTTTGTATGTTCTATCAATATATGAGAGACATACAGTATTACTGTTGTTTTATCTATAGCTCCCTGCAGTTCTATCAGTTTTCATTTGATATCATGTGAAGCTTTATTGTTAAGTGTATATATCTTCTTTGTCTACTGTACCTTTTATAAGTCCATTGTGATTTTCAGCCTTGAATTAAATTTTTTCACATGTTAAGATTCCCACCCTGGCTTTCTTTTTAGGTATATTCATGTGGTAGTTCTTTTTCTATCCTTTTACTTTTTAATATTTCTGTACCTAGAAATTAACACATTATAAATCAACTTTACTTCAATTTTTTATTTTTTGTTGTTGTTGTTGTTGTTTTGCGATACGCGGGCCTCTCACTGTTGTGGCCTCTCCCGTTGTAGAGCACAGGCTCCGGACACGTAGGCTTAGCGGCCATGGCTCGTGTGCCTAGCCGCTCCGCGGAATGTGGGATCTTCCCGGACCGGGGCACAAACTCGTGTCCTCTGCATCGACAGGTGGACTCTCAACCACTGCGCCACCAGGGAAGCCCTCAATATGATGCATTTTGATAAATACATGTACTCATGTAACCACCAGCCAATCAAATTACAGAACATGCCCACCACCTTGGGAGTCCCCTGGGACACTTCCACTTCACCCTCATACTCTGTAGACAGTGGTGCTTTGTTTTCTGTCACCATAGATTAGTTTTGGCACTTGAACTTCACCTAAATGCAGTCAATCAGTAAGTATCTAGTTTCTTTCACACAATATAACATTTAAAATTTTTTATATGAAGGGATGCTTTACACTTAGTTAAGTTTATCCTTTTGAGTACAGTTTTATGAATTGGACAAAAGCCATCATTACAATGAAGACAGAGAACATTTTTATCATCCAGAAAGTTCCCTTGTGTTCCTTTGTGGTCAGCCCCTCCCCCTACCTTTAGCCCGTGGCAACCACTGATCTGCTATCTTTCCCTATAGTTTTGTCCTTTTCAGAGCGTCATAGAACTGGAATCATACAATATATAGCATTTTGAGTCTGGCTTTTTTCACATGGCATGACATATTTGAGATTCATTCATGCTCTGTGTGTATCCGTGGTTCTCTTCTTTTTATTGTTGAAGAGTATTTCTTTGTATGGCTGTACCGTTAATTTATCCAGTCACCACTCAAAGGGCATTGGGTTCTTGATGATTAAGAATAAAGCTGCTGGGCTTCCCTGGTGGCGCAATGGTTGAGAGTCCGCCTGCCGATGCAGGGGACGCGGGTTCGTGCCCCGGTCCGGGAAGATCCCACGTGCCGCCGAAAGGCTGGGCTCATGAGCCATGGCCACTGAGCCTGCGCGTCCGGAGCCTGTGCTCCGCAACGGGAGAGGCCACAGCGGTGAGAGGCCCGCGTACCGCAAAAACAAACAAACAAAAAAACCCAAAAAACCAAAGTAGGTCATGGGGTTTCCCTGGTGGCGCAGTGGTTGAGAGTCCGCCTGCCGATGCAGGGGACACGGGTTCGTGCCCCGGTCCGGAAGGATCCAGCGTGCCGCGGAGCGGCTGGGCCCGTGAGCCATGGCCGCTGAGCCTGCGCGTCCGGAGCCTGTGCTCCGCAACGGGAGAGGCCACAACAGTGAGAGGCCCGCGTACCGGAAAACAAAACAAAACAAAAAAAGAATAAAGCGGCTTTAAACACTTGCTTGCAGGTTGTTATATGAACATAAGTTTTCATTTGTCTTGGGTAAATATCTAGGAGAAGGATTGCTGAGTCATATGGTAAGTGTATGTTTAACCTTGTAACACATTGCCAAAGCGTTTTCCAGCATGGCTGTGCCATTTACACTCCCACCAACAGAGCATGTAAGAAATCCGATTGCTCTCAATCCTCACTAGCACTTAGCGTTGTCAGCGTTTCCCCTAGATGTTCTAATAGGTTTGTAATGTTAATTCATTGTGGTTTTTAATTTGCCATCCATACATCTTTGTTGAAGTGTCTGTTCAAATCTTTTGCTCATTTTTACTTGGATCGTTTGTTTTCTTGTTACTGAGTTTGGAGAATTCTCGTATACTCTGGATATGAGTCCTTATCAGGTATAGGTTTGCAGATATTTTCTCCACATTTATGGTTTGCCTTTTCATTTTCTTAACAGAGGCTTTTGTTTAATTTTGAAGTTTTTTATTTTGATGAAGTAAAATTTAGCAATTTTTTTCTTTTATGGATCTTTTTTTTGGTGTTGTATCTTAGGAATCTTTGCCTAACACAAAAAGATTTATGTTATGCTTTCTTCAAGAAATTTTATAGTTTGAGGTTTTATACTTATGTCTGTGACCTATTTTGAATTTTATAAATGATGTGGAGTATAGGTTGAAGTTCATTGTTTTGCATATGTACAATTGTTGATGTCCAGTTGCTCCAGCACCATTTGTTGAAAAGACTATCCTTTCTTCATTGACTTGCCTTTGTAACTTTATCAAAAATCACTTGACCATATATGTGTGGGTCCATTTCTGGACCCTCTATTCTGTTCTGTTAATCTATCAATCCTTTCACCAATGCCACACTATATTTATGTCTGTTTTATAACTGCTTGAAATCAGGTAATGTGAGTCCTCTAACTTTGTTCTTTTTCAAAATTGTTCGGGCTATTCTAGTTCCTTTGCTTTTCCATATAAATTTTAGAATCTGTTTGGGATTATTGTTGAGATTATGTTTAATCTCTAATTCAATTTAGGGAAAGCTGACGTTTTAACAATATTGGTACATCACTTCATTTATTTAGATCTTGTTTAATTTCTCTCAGCAATGTTTTGTAGTTTCATAGCACATGTCCTGCATAAAATTTGTTAAATTTGTCTCTATTTAATGTTTTTGGATGCTACTGTGAATGATATATTTCAAATTTTATTTTCCAATTTTTTTGATAGTATATACAAACACAAAAAATTTTTTTATATTGACTTTGTATTATGTTACCTTGTAAAATTCACTTTTAAAATTAGTAGCTTTTTTAAAAAATAAATTTATGTATTTTATTTATTTTTACGTTTGGCTGCGTTGGGTCTTCATTGCTGTGCGCAGTCTTTCTCTAGTTGTGGCAAGTGGGAGCTACTCTTCATTGCGGTGCGCGGGCTTCTCATTTTTGCGGAGCATGGGCTCTAGGTGCGCAGCTTCAGTAGTTGTGGCACACGAACTCAGCAGTTGTGGCTCGTGGGCTCTAGAGCACAAGCTCAGTAGTTGTGGCACACGGGCTTAGTTGCTCTGTGGCATGTGGGATCTTCCCGGACCAGGGCTCAAACCCATGTCCCCTGCATTGGCAGGTGGATTCTTAAGCACTCCACCACCAGGAAAGCCCTAAAATTAGTAGCTTTCTTAAGCTTTTTTAAAATTTGGAATTTTTAAAATTTCCCTTTATAATCTTAGTTACTAGCATATAGACTTACAGTTGTTTTTTGTATATAGACCCTATAATCTGTGATCTTGCTATACTCATTTATTAGTTCAGGTTGTTTTATAGATGCTGTAGGGTTTTCCATATTGTGTCATCTGTGAATGAAGACAGCTTTACTTTTTATTTTAAATGTGTATAGAATAAGCTACATATATATACACCAATCTCCTTTCTTTTTCCTGGGTATTCTGAAAAACTACATTTCCCAGACTCCATTGCAGTTAGGTTGAGGCCATGTGACTAGGTTCTGGATAATAGAATGTGGACAAAAGTGATGTATGCCACTTTAGGCATGGCTATAAATTGTCCCACACAATCATTCTTTTTTTTTTTTTCTTTTTTTTCCTACACAATCATTCTTGTTACTTGTCACTTTCTTTATTCTTTGGTTTGGTGATTGATAGGACCCCAAGAAAGCCCCCCCAAAACAGTAGAACCACAGATGGAAAAAGCTTGGATCCCTGAGTCACTGCCTGGAGTAGAACACCCCAGAATTGCAGCTCAATCTACATTAGACTGTGATGTGAGGGAGAAAGAAACGTTTATTTTGTTAAGCCAAAGAGATTTCAGTGTTTGTTTGTTACCATCGATTAGCTTACCATGACAAATACTGAGAGTATCTTTAGACAACTATTATTAAATATTTAAAAGAAAATCTATCTTGATGTTATGTTTAAATTGGTGAATATAACCTATTTACATTTATTGTAATTCCTGTTGAGTTAGGATTTAGTTTTGCCATCTTATTTTCTTTTCCTTGATATTTTTAAACACATTTTCCTTTTGTTTTTATGATAGTTGCTCTTAACCTAAGAGACTTGGTAGGAGGAAGATATAAATATTGACAAGTTTAGGAAATCAATAAGGGTATATAAAAGTATCAAGATCTATACCTTCCCTACACCAAGACTCTTAGTCCTCCTTTCCCCCATAATGTTGATATTACCTAGAACTTTAATTCTGGGTTATAATAGATATATGGCCTCTTTTTCTTTGTCCCTAGCTTTTTAAAAAGATGACAAAAAAAACTTTACAAAGTTATTCAGTCATCCTTGGTTCCACATGCCCTGCAACATCTCTTGTATGTTTCTTTTCTTACTTGAGCACTTCCTCCCAAAGCATTTTCACTGTGAATCTTCATGTAGCCAACCCTCTGAGGCCTTGCATGCCTGAGCATGTTGCCATTACACCCTCATATTTACATACTAATTTGGTTGGATATAAAACTCCAAGTTCAATTTTTTTCCTTTAACATTTAAAAAATATTGTTATTTAGTCTACCTGCATCCATTGTTTCTACTGAGAAGTCTATGTCAAATTGAATCACATTCTTTTGCAAATGATCTCTTTCTTTGGAAGCTTTTATAATTTTCTTTTTTCACCTCAGATATCCTTTAATTTCACTCTAATTGTCTAGGTTTGGCACTCTTGGTTTCCAAACTAGCTCTCTGGTTTGGTGTACTCAGCTCTTTTAGCCTGAGGTTGATCAGCTTTCTTTTCTTTAATTCTGAGAAATGTATCTTCATTATTTCTTCCAAGATTTCCTCCTCTCCATCTGTTTTTGTTTTTGTTTTTGTTTTCTTCTTGGCTGAGCTGTGTGGCATGAAGGATCTTATTTCCCCAACCAGGGATCGAACCCTCAAACCCATGCCCCCTGAAGTGGGAGCGTGAAGTCTTAACCACTGGACCACCAGGGAAGTCCCTCCTCCTCCTCATCTTTATTTTTCTCTCATTCTGGGACTTGTATTTTCTGGATAATTGTCCTTCTATTCTATCCTCTGTATTCCTTCACTGTCATTTATATTTTTTCCTTTTTAGCTTTCCAGAGAGAATGCTCTACCTGATCTCTCCCTCATCATTTTATCCTTCATCATATGATTCACCCCATCTTTTATGGCTTTTCTGAATGATTGTTTTTATATATAATAATAGTTCTCTTTGTTTCTTTTTGCCATTTCCTGTTTCATAATGCCAGTAACTTTTCTTATATCCTTGTATATTTTTATTATGTGTATTCTCTGTCCGTGTGGTCCACTAATTCTGCTTCAGATGATCTATTTGTCTTCTGGGATGTCTCCTCCAGGGCCTGTGAGATCATGTCCCCTGGTGGAATTTGTCATTTTGTCTGGTAATAAGCCAGCCTATGGTCTCAAGAAGAGCAAAGGAGATGAGCCCCAGGCACCACCAGACCACAGCCAACTTCCCTTCCTTTGCTATCATCTGAGGTCAGAGCTTCCCTTCAGATCCTTGGGGAAGCACATTGGTAGGGGTGGCTTCCAAGTTCTAATGAGCCGCCCCCGGGGGCTTGTGGGGAAACGTGGAAGGGAGAAAGCCCAAGGCTGGAGGGGTCCACTCTTCTCCACAAAGCCTCACCCAGCAAGAGTTTGCAGCCCTGACATAGCCCTGGTGAAGCCTGCGCTAAAGTTGGGGTAGAGCACTGACAGCCCTGATAACTCCAGGAGTGGTGAGAAGCAAGTGTACACTGCTCCCCTTGGATATCTTTTTATTGCCTCTCCAGCCACACTCAGCCCCTTCCCCCACCCTACACATGCACACACACTTACATACATGCACACACATGAATACACACCCGCACACATGCATCTATATGAATACACACCGGCACACAGGCACACAGGCACACACACGCCCTGTACACAGACACACACAAGTTCAAAACAGCTATCGTTCTCCTGAAGGGGGTATGTCTCACTTGTTTTGTTTAATTTTGTTTTTTCCTGAAATTCTCACTCCTCTTTGAGGTTTCTTCAGGATTCGTATCAGAGAGGGAGCGCACAGCATGTGCTCCTTACCATCTAAACCAAAGTTTGGCCCACTATGGACCTCAGGTCATCACCTGCTTTTATGAATACATGTTTTATTGGAAGCCAGTCACTCATTCATTTATATAGTATCTACGTCTGCTTTTGTGCTACAAGGACAGAAACAAATAATTGCAGCAGAGACTATGTGGTCCTCAAAGCTTAAGATACTTGCTCTTTGCCCTTTGCAGAAAAGTCTTGCCAACCCCTGACGTAGACCAAGGTCCTAAGTCCCAGCTTCCTGGAGAAGCTATACTTCCAGTGTCATCAATTTTACCTTCACCAAGAGAGTTGCCATGGAGCCCACCATAGCAACGCCCTATCATCCCCTTTCAATGCCTAACACCTCCCTGCCATCCTGGCACTATCGGTGATTCCAGTCCAGGGTGGGAGCCACTGAGAGCTCCTGGAACATCTCCCAAGGCTGAGCTGGGCACCCCTCGCAGTTCTCTCACCACCTCAGAGCATATGCCCGGTTTATGAGCTAGCTGCACACCTCTGGGTGCCAGCAGACAGAGCTTTCTTTCTTCCCACCCTTACTGAACGTGTTCCATTGAAGGAGTCCTTCTCTCTCCCTGGAAGAAATCAAGGGCACATCCATAGCTTAACTCTGAAGTCATAAAAGCTCTTCCAGGCACCTTGGGGCCATTGAATGGTCTGGTCCAGTGTCATCTTCAAAGTCCTGAACTCATCCAACTTGGAGCTTCACTGAACCCCAGCTTGGGTCAGACCCTGGCTTGGAAGCTGGAGGTGGGAGGGAGTAGCCTCCTCTACCATATTCTAGCCTCTCTTCGCTCACTGCCTCTAAGAGTACGGTTTAGGGGCCAGGGATATACTCCAAAATTTCTCACTCTCTGTCTCTTTCCCCTCAACAATTTTATGGGCTTGAGATGAGTGATGAGCTAATGGTGGCCAAATAGGTTAGTTGGTCTCTTAGCATGTCCTGTGTGGGTGGTCCAGCACGTCACACATACGTGAGGTTACGTGGCAGGCATCATATCATTCCCAGCATTTGGACCAGCCACAGCTGAGACAAGAAACTGATTTTACTGTCTTCTGATTCAGAGCTCCAAGAATAGCCAGGGCTCCTCCTAAAAATCAAGGATTCCTTGTCGTGTTCCAAATGCCTGAGTGGGTCCCACTGAAGGTTCCACTCAGGAGCTGGGGGTCGGGTCTGCCCATCATCAGTGACTCTGGGTCTGAAAACTGTCAGATCTGCAAACTGGACAAACTGGACCTTTTTGGGGCCAACTGTCCACAGCCCCCATCACCTACTCTTGATTTCTTCGGGTGGTCCACTGGGCAATAATCATATTGGCTGACCATTTGTTTTGCCCCTAGAAGCACTGAGTACTAATAACCATCAAAATCTTTCTCTGGGGCTTCCCTGGTGGCGCAGTGGTTGAGAGTCCACCTGCCGATGCAGGGGACGCGGGTTCGTGCCCCAGTCCATGAAGATCCCACATGCCGCGGAGCGGCTGGGCCCGTGAGCCATGGCTGCTGAGCCTGGGCGTCCGGAGCCTGTGCTCCGCAACGGGAGAGGCCACGACAGTGAGAGGCCCGCGTACCGCAAAAAAAAAAAAAAAAAAAAAAAAATTTCTCTATATAGAAAACAAACTAATGGTTACCAAAGGAGAGGGTGGGTAGGAGGGATACTGGAAAATAATCTGGAAAAGGACATATATTTTGGGCTGGCCAAAAAGTTCGTTCATTTTCAAGTAAAAATAAAAGACATTTTTCATTTTCACCAAGAACTTTATTTTATTTTAATTTTGGCTGCTTTGGGTCTTCGTTGCTGTGTGCGGGTTTTCTCTAGTGGTGGCAAGCAGGGGCTACTTTTCATTGCAGTGCGCGCGCTTCTTATTGCAGTGGCTTCTTTTGTTGCAGGCTCTAGACATGGCTCGCAGGCTCAGTAGTTGTGGCTCGCGGGCTCTAGAGTGCAGGTTCCGTAGTTGTGGTGCACAGCCTTAGTTGCTCCGCAGCATGTGTGATCTTCCCGGACCAGGGATCGAACCCGTGTCCCCTGCATTGGCAGATGAATTCTTAACCGCTGCACTGGAGGTCCCTTACAAAGAACTTTATTGAACAATGTATTCACTAACTGACCGAACTTTTTGGCCAACCCAATATATATATATATATATATATATATATATATATATATATATATAAAATCTTTGTTGTACACCTGAAGCTAACACAATATTGTAAATCAACTATAGTTCAATTAAAATAAAAAGAAATAATAAGAGATCAGATGTTACCAAAAAATAAAATAAAATCAGACCACTTTGGTTTTTGTTTCTTGGTCATTTTTTTCTTCCACAGAAGGAAAGCAATGAGATTTAACATTTCCATGGAAGGAAATTAGTGATCATGTTGGTAGATTCCTTGATTCCTGTAAGAACTATGTGTTTCCTGCCGTTTAGATCCAATAGTTTGATTGTAAGATTTGTTCATAACCTATTGTGTACGTGAGGCAAGGAGGGAAAATCCCACATCTTTCCAGACTTTTGAGACCCTGAGCCTTAGATTCATCATATGTAAAATGAGAGGGTTGTTCTAAAATGGAGCTCGTCAAATGTGACTATGGACATTGTGGGCTGGATAATCCTTTGTTGTGAAGGACTGCCCTGTATATTGCAGTTTGCTTATCAGCATCCCTGTCTTCTATCCATGATGAGCCAGTAGCCTCCCTGGGATAATCTAGAGTGTCTCCAGACAGCGCCCAATGTCTCCTGGGGGCGCACAATCTCCAACAATTGAAAATCACAGGTCCGAAAGGACGTTTTCATTCTCTCCTTGCACTTAAATTTGAAATGCATCAGAAGCTCCAGCAATAGTAAGAGCCATGGCTGCACTTTTAATATTTTATGTTTATTTAGGGAGACATTGTCTACTGAGAAATGCTAAGATATTTTCCCTCTTTATCACCATGACCCCAAATTAGTGCTCTGAAGTGAACAAACAAACATATCTCTCTATGGTTGGCACCTGGGCTGCCATTCTGATTCTGCCCTTTTTTACAATAATTGCTCCCACTTCCTTCTGGTGGGTAAGCGCGCCCACCTGGCTACATTGTTTCAGGGTCCTGGCATCCCCATTGCCACAGGGAGTCCAGTTCTGTACAGCTTCTCTTACCGTCAGCCCTGGCCTGCAGAGAGGCATTGCCATTGAGCTTCTCAGGGAGGGTGAGGCCCTCTTGACAGCGCATGCCTTACAGCTTTGGTAAAGGTGGGGTTTCCAGCCTTACATAGAATATCCAGGCTTGCGTGCTTACTTTTTTTTTTTTTTTTTTTTGGCCGCACCATGCAGCATGAGGGATCTTAGTCCCCCCAACCGGGGATGGAACCCACACCCCTTGCAGTGGAAGCAGGGAATCTTAGCCACTGGACCACCAGGGAAGTCCGACATGCTTACTTTTTTGAGCCTTATACCTGTACCTCCCACCGTCTACCATGGCAATCCTGGCATTTCTACCTCACTTACTGTGGACATTGCTACTAAGAGCCACACTAACAGCTTAATTGCCCCATTTCATGGTGTCCTTGCCAGAAATTAAGTCCTATAATCCTGGAAACCATTCCCAGGTCAATAAATTCTCCTTGGTCCAACGGTGTGTTCTGCCTTCCTTTGATCACCGTCCAGTCCCTGGCACGTTCTCCTGGTACATGCTGGCTGGGTCCCCAGATCCTTTCAGTGTGGTCTCTTTCCTCCCTTCTCAGCCCAGCCTGTCCCCACCAGGTCGTATGGTGACTTAGCCTAGTTACTTGCACAGTGGTCAGGAGAGGCTAGGGGGCTGCACATTGTCTTGCTTGCATCTTCGTCAAGCAAGTGGGGTGGGGTTGGGGGTGAGCATTAACCCTTAACAGGGAGGGATGGGCCACTTCTGGCTTGAGGGTTCAGGGAAAGCTGGGGATTCAAGAGTTTGCGGGGCAGGGGGTGTCAGCCCAGATGTTGTCATGCCGTATGGCAGAGTCTCCTGACCTGGGCATGGCAGATCTGCCTCATTGGAAACTGTACCCTCTTTAGAGCTGAGCTGCTCTCAGGATTAAGTCCCAGGCCTGGCACCCTGCCCTCCAGCTCTGCAGGGAGGTGGAAGCCTAGCTATCTTCCTTCACACCCCTTAGCTTCTCATGCCGATTCATCATTCTCAGTCTTTCACTGTCTTTCTCCCAAAGCATCAATCAAGCTTAGCAATGGACACCTAATCCCACCATCCTTCTAGGTACAGTTGCCTTCCTACTTCTCACATGCCTGATCCACCTCACCAGCTTGTGCATTCCTTTCCTTTCTACTGCTTCCCTCTTCCCCCAGTTAAAGTATAGCAGTCATTCTGCTACCTGAGCCAGGCTCTCTCTGCCACCGGTGTGATGCATCTTCATTGCCAGTTGGGTGATGAGTGACCCTGCTCCAAACTCCCCTGAGTGTCGCTTTCTCGGACCACTTTTGGTACCAACTGTCATAGGCTGGGATCCCCAGGAAGCAGAGCTTGGCATGGGGGAGATTTATTAGGGAGAGTTCTTGGGGTCAATACCCACGGGAGAGAGAGGAAGGAAACAGGATTGGGTCGAGGGATAAATCGGGCGGCAGTGGCGTATCAGTGAAGGTCTGGGCCAATCCCATGGGAAGCATGGAAGCTGAGTGGTTCTGGAAGATTGTCCTGAGTTGGGACAAAGGTTGAATGTTTATACTCATTTGTCAACCAGTCACTCGATGTGGGCAGGGAAAGAGGTGTGAACTCAGGCAGGCGAATGTGTTCCTAAGCAATTCCAGAGGGCTGACGCCCAGGGCTATTTGCCACCACCCGGCACAGGGCTGGGGAGTAAGTCCTTCGGTTCAGAAGGGAACACTTCTCGGCAGGGCAGCACAGCATCTCCCCAGAGAGGAAAACTGAAAACCAGAGCTAGAAAGAATTCTTGGAAGTTCAAAATGATTGCCAAAACCAAAGTCTAACTGAAGGGTTGCAATATAAAGAGACATTTTAAAAAGAGGTAAAAGTAAGAAAAACATGAGACCTAGGAAATGAAACCAAGCGTTTAGACATCCAACCAACAGAGAGAACAGAGAAAATAACATTATCGCACAAGTGAGATGAGAGAATTTTGTGAGCTAATGGACATGCATCTCTAGATTGAAAGACCTCAAGGATCCAGGAAAATCAAGAGAAAAAAGACCCACACCTACAACCATGGCTGAGGAGTTTTACAACACCCACAATGAAAAGAAGATCTAAAAGCTTCCTTGGAGACAAAAAGAAAAAGACAGGCTGCCCACAAAGAAGTGAAATCCGACTGGCCTAGGACTTCCCCCCGCCTTAAGCGTGGAGGTGAGAAGACCACACAGTCATGGGCTTCCAGGTAGGGGTGGGGAAGACTCCCAGGTGTGAATGTGCACTCGGCCAACCACCAGTGATGGGTCAAGTGGGAAGGTATACTTTTTTAGATAGGAAGGTCTCAGCAAAGCTACCTTCCAGGGAGACACAAGAGGGAGGAGATACGGGAACATATGTATATGTATAACTGATTCACTTTGTTATAAAGCAGAAACTAACACACCACGGTAAAGCAATTATACTCCAATAAAGATGGAAAAAAAAAAAAAAACAGTTACCTTCCACACCTTTCTTAGGAATCCATGTGAAGTTTCGCTCCAGCCAAACCAGGGAATAAAGCAAGAAAGTAGAAGTTCTGGGACCCAGGAGCACCTCTCTGCTCCCACAACCCTGACAGCACCTAGCACCCTGGGCTGACACCTCCATGGGCCAGGCCCCAGGAGGAAGCTCGGGATGGGAGTGGCAGCCCCAGATGGCCCTGGACCCCTCCCTCGGTGGGTTCAGCCGCCCCTGCATGGGTAAAGGAGCTCAGTGGCCTGGCTGAGCACTGGCCTGTCACTGCGACTGCCTGGCATCTGGTGGGCCTCGGGTGCGAGCTTTGCTGAAAGTGGCCAACGAGGCCCGTTTCAAGGCTGGGAGCCCCACTTCGCATGGGGGTGCCGGGGCCCAGGAGCAGGCTGATGCTGGGGAAAGCCCTTGGCCTCTTTCCCCTTCTTGGGCTGATCCAGTGCCACTCTGTGCCTACCAACCTGCCGTGTGAGGCATGACCAAGGGCTCAGGCCAGCAAAGACCAAGCCAGGGACTTGACCCCCCACTCACCAGGGCATGAAAGGAAGGTGGCTCTACCCCAATGCTCCCCAGAGGGTTGAGAGGGGCTGGGACTGGATTCCTGGTGCTCCGGGGCCCTGCTCACATCATCTGTAGCGTCCCAGCACAACCTGATAACCTGGGTGAGCTCCTTTAGCGGTTTCGCTTTCAGAATACTCCCCTCCAGGAGCAACTGGAAACCCCAGAAGGGCTTTCATCTCTAGCCTTGCGGGAGCAGGGCCAGTTGGGGGCAGCGAGGCTCTTCCAGGGTCTGTGTCCCCTCAGCACCAGGATGCTGGCATCCACCGTACTCCGGGGCAGGTGAACACCGAAGGCACATTCCTTTAGAAAGCAGCAAAAATAGCCCTGGGACTTGCCTGGTGGTCCAGTGGTTAGGACTACGGGCTTCCACTGCAGGGGGCATAGGTTTGATCCCTGGTCGGGGAACTAAGATCCCACATGCTGAGTGGCATGGCCAAAAAATAAATAAATATTAAAAAATAATAGCCCTGGGGCTTCCCTGATGGCGCAGTGGTTAAGAATCCGCCTGCCCACCCAGGGGACACGGGTTTGAGCCCTGGTCCGGGAAGATCCCACATACCACGGAGCAACTAAGCCCGTGAGCCACAACTACTGAGCCGGCGCACCACAACTACTGAAGCCTATGAACCTAGTACCCGTGCTCTGCAACAAGAGAAGCCACTGCAATGAGAAGCCCGTGCACTGCAACGAAGAGTAGCCCCCGCTCGCCGCAACTAGAGAAAGCCCACGCGCAGCAACGAAGACCCAATGCAGCCAAAAATAAGTAAATAAAATGAATAAATTTATTTAAAAAATTAATAATAATAGCCCTGCCGCCAGATAGACACGTCCCTCCACCCCAGGCAGAGCCACAGCCTCTTCTCCCCGCATCTGACCAGCTTAGCAGAGGAAAGGTGGTCAGAGCCCACTGGGCCAGCTCAGGATCCAGACCTCTGTCCCTCCCCACCTATCCTCGGGTATTCCCAGATGCCTTTTCTGCTCCCAGGATCTCTGCTCCCTGAGGCTGACACCAGGGAGTGCACACCACCCAGGAGCCATCCCTACGCCTGCCAGGGACCAATGAGCTCCATCCCAGTGTGGGAGAAGCTGGGGTCAGGACTCAGGCCCAGGAAGGTTTTTCTCTGCCCGTTCCTGACACACACCCTCAGACTCCCAGCCAGGGACCGTCAGGTGCGGGTCCTGGGCAGCGGGGAGCACCCTTCTTCTCCAGACGCCAAGGTTCTGGTACCCTCCTGAGGCATAGCCAGGGAGTGCAGTGGCCAGGAGGAAGGCTGGCCCCAGGAAGAAACTTAGCTCAGAGAGACAGGACAAGAGGACGCTGCCAAGAGCCACAGGACCGCCCTCCCCCCACTCCTTCTTGAGCATCTACTAAGTGCCAGGCACTGTTCAAGGCACTGAGAACTCAGCAGGGGATGAGACAGAGTCCCTAAGCCTATGGAACCTGCCTTATATTTTCCTCCCTGTGCATTGAAAGATTGTGTCAATAAATGTCCACAGGAGTAAACATATCAGTCACCCCCAACACTGGAAAAACTCACAAAAACTATTACTATAACTAGCCCCTGCTGTCTTAGGCTGGGTCTCTCCAAAAGGCAGAGCCCGAGACCAGGACATGTAAGTGGCAGCTGATTTGGAGGAGTGGTCCAGGGAGCAGGTGTGGGGGGCCAGGGAGAGTGGGACAGATCGGGAGATGAGCCAGCATGCCTAAAGTCAGAAGCATCCATCACCTCCCAGCGGGCGAGTCAAGACATTCGCTTTTGTTTGAGTGGGGTTTCTGTGGCTTGCAGTCAAAATCGTCCTAACACAAATGGGAGGAGACAGTATTAGGAGTGAGCCCTCTCTACCCTTGTGGTGGGTGGCACATTTGCAGGCTTCACTAGATGCTTGGTAGAGTGTAGGAGAAACTCTGCCGTCAAACCAGGGACTTGTCACCACAGTCAGAGCAGGACTTGGGCGGAGGCCACCAGGAGTTTCCCCGGAGGCCATTATATGAAACAGAACTGGAATAAACCAGTTATAGAGCAGCCAGTATACTCCCCACCTTGATTCCTTAAATAACTGGTTAAATATGAATTGGCCCACTCCCTGAAGCGCTGAAAAAGGAGAGAAAAAGAACTTCTTGATAACATTGCCTCTCTTTGCTGAGTATTTTAGCAAGGCATATTCACTAGAAGTCATTGTCAGTTGAAAGTCAGAAATTCCAAACCAAATGCTGCATGGGGTTGTGCTGGGCGTTGGCTGCAAGTAACTTATTTTATCATCTACACTGTAAACCCTAGAATGTGCCTCCCCAGTAGGTGTGGTTCAGAGAATTCCCTTCCCCTGGCTGGAACTCAGAGGAGACAGGACAGCAGCCTTAGCGTGCTGGAAGGAGCCTGGGTCCCCAACACCACGGACAGAGGATACCAGGCCCGTCCAGATGACTCTGGACTTTTAGTTGAGTGAGAAAAAACTTCTAGCCCATTTCAGCTGCTGTTTTTTGAAGGCTTTGTAACTTCAGTTGAACTTATATCCAATTAATACACAACCTGAAGCAAGAATGAGAACTACAGAGAAGTAAGAAATGGTTACGAGGGGTTTTTTTCAGCCCCTGAAAGTGAATCTGTTTCTATAAACAATGTTGTTTTCGTTTTGTTTTTTTTTTAAGCAGTTTCTATATGGCCAAACTAAATACATGATGACTAAATATTTAAAGACTGGTTTGAAGGGGAAGCAAATTACTAGCCACCTGTGTCCATATTGCACAGTCCAACCCTCAACGTTAAAAAAAAAAAGTTTTTGCTGTATATGTAGGATGGATAAACAACAAGGTCCTACTGTGTAGCACAGGGAACTATAATCAATATCCTGTGATAAACCATAAGGGAAAAGAATATATGTATGTATAACTGAATCACTCTGCTGTACAGCAGAAATTAACACAACATTGTAAATCAACTATTCTTCAATAAAATTAAGGAAAAAAAGTGTTTGCTGTCTTGAGATATTCCATGTGGCAACATTACACAACCCTCAATCATAAGAAAAGGTGCGACATCATTAGTCATCAGGGAAATGAAAACTAAAACCACAATACCTTTTTTAAAAAAATGTTTTAATTTATTTTTGGCTGCGTCGGGTCTTCGTTGTTGCGCCTGGGCTTTCTCTAGTTGCAGAGAGAGGGGGCTACTCTTGCTGCAGAGCATGGGCTCTAGGTGCACGGGCTTCAGTAGTTGTGGCACGGGGCTTCAGAAGTTGTGGCTTGTGGGCTCTAGAGCGCAGGCTCAGTAGTTGTGGCACATGGGCTTAGTTGCTCTGTGGCATGTGGGATCTTCCTGGATCAGGGTTCGAACCTGCGTCCCCTGCATTGGCAGGCGGATTCTAAACCACTATGCCTCCAGGGAAGTCCCCACAATACCTTTAGATTACCACTGCACACCCATTAGAAAAATTTGAAGCACTGACAAGTCCAAGTGTTAGCAAGGATACAGAGTAACTGGAATTTTCGTGCTTTCCAGGTGGGAGTGTTAAAATGACTCAACCACTCTGGAAAATTTTTTGTGTTAACTACTACAGCTCCACTCCTAGGTATATATTTGTGATGGCTAATTTTATGTGTCAACTTGAGTAAGCCACAGTACCCAGATATTTGGTCAAATATTATTTTAGATGTTTCTCTGAAGGTATTTTTTTAGATGAGATTAACATTTAAATCAGTAGATGAGGGATTTCCCTGGTGACACAGTGGTTAAGAATCTGCCTGCCAATGCAGGGGACGCGGGTTCGAACCCTGGTTCAGGAAGATCCCACATGACACAGAGCAGCTAAGCCCGTGTGCCACAACTACTGAACCTGCACTCTAGAGCGCACGTGTTGCAACTACTGAGCCCGCGTGCTGCAGCTATTGAAGCCCGCACGCCTAGAGCCCATGCTCTGCAACAAGAGAAGCCACTGCTTGCTGCAAGTAGACAAACCCCACACGCAGCGAGGACCCAAAGCAGCCAAAAATAAATAAATAAATAAATAAAATGTAAAGAGAACTTAAATAAATCAGTAGACGATGAATAAATCAGATTACTCTCAGCTTCTGAAATAGTCCTATAACAACAAAGACCCTACTTCTCCTTTTGGAATTGGTTTTTAGCTCACTTGCATTGTGCACAGGCAATGGACTCTACAATTTCAATACATTGAAATGTGTTGACATTTCTATACAATTGATTTTGTATATGTTGCACGTGTGATTGAAAAGAAAGTGTATCCTGTGGTTGTTTGGCTTTTCCATACTATTCTGACTGTTTTCTCTGCCTGGTCTATCAATTACTAAGAGACGTGTGTTAAAATATCCTACCACAGACTGGGAGAAAATATAAATGAAACAAGACTGGCAAACACACACACACTCATGTGCGCGCACATACACACACACACACACACACACACCCCTAATGATTGCAGTTTTGTCTATTTCTCATTATAATTCCATCATGTTTTGCTTTATATAGTTTGAGGCCGTGATACTAGATGCATACAAATTTAGAATTTTTATAACTTCCAGATAAATATTGAGCCTTTTCATATTAACAAAATTCCCTCTATTTTTTTTTTAAGTTTACTTTATTTTACTTTTGGCTTTAAAGTGCTTCTGGCCTGGTGGTAAAGTAGCTGCACTAACTTTCTTTTAGTTAGTGCCTGCACAGCATGTCTTTTCCATCCTTTTACTTTCAACCTCTGTATCCTTATGCATGAAGTGTGTTTCTTATAAATAGAATATAATTTTAATGTTCTTTCGTTTGTCATTTTGACATCCTGTGTCTTTTAAATAGAGCCCTTAAGTCTATCTACTTTTTTTGACCTAAACTTTCCCTTTGGAGATAACATCTTGCAAAACTGTAGTGTGACATCACACCCAGGATATTAACATTGATACAATCTACCCATCTTGTTCAGATTGCCCTGGTTTTAGTTCGACTCATGTGTGAGTGTGTGTGTGTGTCTAGTTCTATGCAGTTTTATCACCTGTGTAGGTTCACGTACCACCACCACAGTCAGGACCCTGAACATTCCTCACCACGTGCTCTGTTACCTCATCTATTATAACCACACCACTCCCCTTCCCCACCCACCTCTCCTGTCCTTAATCTCTGGCAACCACCATCTGTCCTCCATTTCTTTTTCTCTTTTTTTATAAATTTATTTATTTATTTATATTTTTGGCTGTGCTGGGTCTTCATTGTTGTGCATGGGCTTTCTCTAGTTGCAGTGAGCGCGGGCTTCTCATCGTGGTGGCTTCTCTTGTTGCAGAGCACGGGCTCTAGGGCTCTAGGCATGCGGGCTTCAGTAGCTACAGCACATGGGCTCAGTAGTTGCAGTTCACAGGCTCTAGAGTGCAGGCTCAGTAGTTGTGGTGCACGGGCTTAGTTGCTCCACAGCACGTGGGATCTTCCCACACCAGGGCTCGAACCCGTGTCCCCTGCATTGGCAGGCAGATTCTTAACCAGTGTGCCACCAGAGAAGTCCTGTCCTCCATTTCTATAATTTGGTCACAATAAGAATGTTATATAAATGGAATCAAATAGTATGCAAGCTTTTGGGATTAGCTTTTTTTTATTCAGCACAATTCTCTAGATTCCAGTAGTCCTGTGTATCAGTGGTTCATTCCTTTTTATTGCTGAGTTGTATTCCTTGGTATGTTTAACCACTCACCCATTGAAGGATATCTGGGTTAGTTCCACTTTGGGGCTGTTATCAATAAGGCTGCTATAAACATTCATGTACAGGTGCTTTGTGTGTGACAGCAAATTTCCATTTCTTTGGGATAAATGCCCAAAAGTGTAATGGCTAGGCTGTACGATAATTTGCATGTTTAGATTTAGGTGAAACTGCCAAACTGTTTCCAGTTTGTAAACGTACCAATTTACACTCCCATCAGCAATATATGATTAATCCAGCTTCATCAAGTCCTTGCCAGGATTTGGTGTTGTCATCAATTTTTTAGCCACTCTGATAAATGTGTAGTGATATATTTTTTTTAATATTTATTTATTTAGTTGCAGCATGCATAGACACAGGCTCTATGCTCGTTGCGGTGCTCAAGCTTCTTTCTAGTCGTGGCGCTGGGGCTTAGTTGCCCCGCGGCATGTGGGATCTTAGTTCCCCAACCAGAGATGGAACCTGCGTCCCCTGCATTGCAAGATGGATTCTTAACCACTGGACCACCAGGGAAGTCCCTGTAGTGATGTCTCATTGCGGCTTTAATTTGCATTTGCTTAGTGGCTGATGAAGTTGAATATATTTTCATGTGCTTATTTCCCATCTGTATCATCTTCAGTGAACTGTCTCTTCATGTCTTTTACCCATTTTCAAGTAGAATTGCTGGGGTTTTTTTACCTGTTGAGTTTTAAGATTTTTTTACATATTCTAGATACTAGTCTTTAGTTGCATATATGGTTGGCAAATATTTTCTCCCACTTAAAATTAGTCTTTTCATCCTCTTAATAGGGCATTGTGAAGAGCAAGCTTTTTCATTTTTATGAGGTCCAATTTATCGATTTTTCCTTTTGTGGGTCACGTTTTTAGTGTCAAGTCTAAGAACTCTTTGCCTGGCCCTAGATCCTGAACATTTTCTCCCATTTTTTGGCCTATGGCAGTCTAATTGCTCCAGCACCATTTGTTGAAAAGGCTATCTTTCCTCTGTTGAATTGTTTTTGCCTCTTTGTAAAAAATCATTTGGGCATATTTGTATGGATAGTCTATTTACATTCAGTTTAATTGCTAATATATATTCGTGTTTCCACTTGTCTTATTTTGTGCTATTTGCCCTGCCTGTTCTGTTCTCTTTCCTTTCTTTCTTGCCTTCTTTTGGATTGGTCGAGTATTTTTTTCCATTTTTCTTTACTCTTAGTTTATATGACATACACTCTGTTTCTATTCGTTTAGGGTTACCCTGAAAACTACTCACATGGTCACCTCTTGGCTTGCTTGCTTTCTTGTATCTCTGTTCTTCCTGTGATCATTCACTTTCTGCCTGAAAGCATTGGTGGCTGATGGCAAACTGATCCCAAGTTCTTCCCATTGTCCTGCACAAGTCCCTCTGCAAGGTGAATTTGCCCCTTGTCCCATCAAGAGCTAAAGAATATCTCTACCTCCTGTGATCTGGGCTTGGCAGTGTGGTTTACTGTGGCCAATGGAATATTAACAAAAGTGATACCAGCAGGGGTCTGAAAAGCACTTACGTGTTGAGGCTTGCTCTCTCTTATCTCTTACTGCTGGAAAACTTCCACAATATCCAGTTCCGGACAGGCCTCTGAGAGAATAAGGGATCATGAGGATGGAGGTCCCAGGCATCTCACTGAGGCCCAGTTGGTGACAATGAGGGCAACCTGGACCATCCAGCCCCAGGTGACTTGGCCCAGACCAGAAGAGATATCTGACCAAGCCACAGAACTGGGAGAAATAAGACATGAGAGTTGTTTCAAACCACTATGTGTTGAGGTGGTTTGTTATGTAGCAAACAACGAATATGGTTACATCCATTACTCTATATAGAATAGATAAAAAACAGGACCTACTGTATAGCACAGGGAACTATATTCAGTATCTTGTAATAATCTAAATGGAAAAGAATCTGAAAAAGAATATGTATGTATGTATAACTGAATCACTTTGCTGTACACCTGAAATTAACACATTGTAAATCTACTAAACTTCAACAAACAAATAAATAAATATTTGTAAAAAGAAAAACAACAACAACAAATGTGGGAAAAGAAAAAATAATAATAATGCAGCCCCTCTCTCCAGATGCTCCTCATCATAGAATAGGGAAGCAGATATGTAAATGAGCATTCTAACACAAAGTAAAATGTGCCCTTGAAAACTGGAGGCCCAGACAGTGCTTTGGATGAAGCAAGGGCCACCTTGAGAGCTGGTACAAACTGCTGGTTTACAAAGTGACACTGTCAATCCGTGCATCTCACACCTTGACCAGAGCGAATGCTGAGCATCTGCCTTGGTCACTTGAAAACAGCTCAGGCCAGTGCCAGGTTGCTGGGATCAGCCCTTGTAGGAAGACGAAGTGGTGTTCTAGGTCAGAGGACATTGGGGCAGTTATGGAAGAACTTCATTACGTGAGAAAAGATGTACAGGTGTAGGAATGCCATGTGTGGGGAAGGATAGATGTTCCAGCACATGGTTCTCCCCAAAGTGGGTGGGCTTCATCTAATCCGCTGAGGGCCTCCATAGTACCAAAAGTCAGAGGAAGGTTGAATTCACTTCCTGCCTGATTGCTTCAGTTGGACATCAATCTCCTGCCGTCAGCACTCCTGGTTCTCACGCCTTCTGACCTGGACTGGAATCTATAATATTGGGGTTGGGCAAAAAGTCAACATATTACGGGAAACCCCAAATGACCTTTTTGGCCAACGCAATGCATCAGCCCTCAGCTCTCAAACCTTCAAACCACACCACTGGCTTTCCTGGGCCTCAGCCTGCAGATGGCAGACTGTGTGACTTCTCAGCCTCCATAATCATGTAATAAATCTTATCTATGTATATCTCCCCTACTGGTTCTGTTTCTCCGGAGAACACTGACAAATACACTATTTAAACAGAAGAATCACCTATCGAGGGCTGTCTATGAGAAGATAGCTTTTCAACCTGTTGTGATTAGAACAATCGACTTGGTTTTCATTCTTAAATAACGTGTTGATCTTAAAAACTGAATAATAAAAAACTCGATTTAAAAATCTTTACTTGGAGAGAAAATCACAACAGAGTAACATTTCTTTGTTTCGTTCTACACACAAGTGCAAAACAATGACTGGCTGAAAATGTCAAACTTCAAGTTTTGCTAGAGGTCAACTGACCATCAGTTTCTTTTTCCTCTTGCTCAGTTGCTTATTTGTACAAAATATATGGTGAAAGAAGACATGCCGCTTGCTCAAGATGTTGAGATAGCCCTGAAGCTAAGGGTGGCAATAATATCTGGGTTCTTACAAAAATTGTGTTCAGCCATTTATTGAGCACTTATTATGGGCCAGGCACTGAGCTAAATGTTTTAGATGTATTTTCTTGTTGGGGTATCAAGATCTGGATGACACAGCAAGTAAGGGGCAAGTCGAGCTCATCAGCCACTCTTTTTTTTTTTTTTTTTTAACAT